>JAJMSA010000020.1:0-147649 GCA_030558175.1 Wickerhamiella musiphila
CGGGATTTTATGCATGTATTAGCTCTAGAATTACCACGGTTATCCATGTAATAATGTACTATCAAATAAACGATAACTGATTTAATGAGCCATTCGCAGTTTCACTGTATAGATTGCTTATACTTAGACATGCATGGCTTAATCTTTGAGACAAGCATATGACTACTGGCAGGATCAACCAGATAACTATTTTCACTGATTCTCAAGTCGTGAGACCTGAGAACCTGTGCGTCCCCGAAGAGACGTAGTTTTTGATATGAACGAAACTGACTGGCACTCAAACATTACTCCGAGCACAAGTCAAGCTTCTTCCTGTAGCCTTTTCGAGTTCCTCAGTCGACGTCCGCCAAGTCAAACTTGACATCATCAACTTGAGAGGAGATTCCCGTCGTCAAGTCACATCAAAATGACGGATACCTAACGCGGTTGATCCCCGATTGTTTCCGCGAATATTTGCCATCGGCTAATAATCCACAGAATCCATCAGTGTTTGCCAACGCGTAATGGGTGACAAAACCGATTGATTGAGAGTAAACTCAACCTCGCAGACTTGGACTCGACCTCCTCTCGGATGACCTGTGTCTCAAATCTGCCGGGCTGCATATTCAAAAATGACTTGTCACATCTTTTCAGATATGTTTTCATTCTTTTCATGAAGGGTCCTGAGTAGCTAATGAAACTCTCTCATCCACTAGACTGAAAAATTTGAAGAATAAAACTGCGAAAGCACTTCGAATCATCAACCTCTCTCTTTTGCAGCCCACCATTCCCTGAGAGGCCCAACGTTAAGTAGGACTCTGGCAACTCCAATAGTCGATCTGAGCTACAGTCCAGCAGCTTTTAGAAGTAAGCTGCTATAAATCTGCATCTACTACATATCAAATGAATAAAATTACCCTTTTTCCTGACGGGAGCTGTCTATACAGAGTTTTCAGTGTGGTTAGGGTGCAGCCCTCAGCGCATGAGAAACCACAAAGCAAATACGGGAACCGATGATGTAACCAGCGATTGTATACTTGGGAGCTAGGGGCCAGGGCGGCTCCCGGCGCTTTCAGAAACACAATGTCTTCAAGCATAACTTCAAGCAGGGTCAGTTTTAGCGGCAAAAGACTTAGTCATATTTGCCAGTTGGGGCCTATCATTTTGATAAAGAAACTTACAGCAAGACTTAGGGTACGTGGGACTATTCATGAACTGGCCAATGGTGACATTTTTCCACTTTGACACACACCTACGTAAAGTAATTAGTTATCACAAGTAACACATCCACCCAGAACGTCCCGAAACCTGCAGCAACATTGTGATACATGATAAGAGTACTATTCTAAACAATGAAATGCATAATTTAGGTGTTATGGCTAGATGAAATTCGCGAGAACCGCATCCGAACTACTCAAAGGCTGCAAGATATTTCATAATATTCCATATATAAATAGAAGCCAGCTCAACGAGTAAACCTGGCGGGGACACCACCATCAGCGGAAACTGTCACGCGGTGATGCATCTTGGGCCGATAAAGCTTCTCCTTGGTCCATGTAGATTCGATGTTCTTGTAAGTCTGGGCGAGCTTGATCCAAACAACGCCCATTTCGACAAGAGCGAACTGCTGACCTAGACAAATGCGAGGACCACCGTTGAACGGTAGGTACTTCCAGCCGACATTCTTAATCTCGGCCCAGCGCTCAGGCTTGAACTCATCTGCATCTTCACCCCAGTACTCGTGATTGCGCTGCATAGCGTAAGGCGAATAGGCGATGGTCTGACCGGCCTCGACCAGGAGAGGCTCCTCGCCGTTGGGACCACCACCACGGGGCAGAAGAGTGTCGCGTACGGCACGGCGGAAGTTGAATGCGACAATGGGGTGCAGGCGCAGCGCCTCATTAAGACACCAGTTGAGGTAAGTACAGCGCTTAACAGACTCAAAAGTGATGGTCGTATCGTCCTCGCCGAAAGTCTGGAGGACCTCCTCACGAAGCTTTTGGTAGCACTCTGGGTGAGTGGCCATGTAGCAGGCTAGGAAAGACATCAATGAAGCCGTGGTGTCACGTCCGGCAAGCAAGATATTGAAAGCCTGGTCGCGCATGACCAGGGGGTCGCGAGTTTCTTTGGTGAGCTCGTGTGTGAAAATGAAGCGCTCGCCGACTTGGTCTTTCTCCATAGGCTTCTCGAGCGCCTTCTGGACGAAGGTGTCAATAAAAGCTTTGCAAGTTTTGATATCTTTGCGGAACCGGAAACTGTCGGCAAATCTGTAGAAGTAGACCATGAGAACACGGAGGCCTATCATAGTCTGGGAACGGTTGAAGGCCTCACAGAAGTCGTCACCAGTAATGTTGCCCCTGGCGGTCTTAAAAACCTTGGGGGTATAATCAAGAGTATCTGTGGACTCGCCGAACAGAAACTCAGTGGCAGTATCCAAAGTCAGCTTGTGGAAAAGCTCCTGGATATCGACCAGCTGGCCCGCCTTAAAAGCATCATCCAAGCGCAGAATGAGCTTGTCGGTGTGCTCCTTAACGGAACCCAAATGAGTGATTTGATTACGATCGAACTGGGGTCGCAGCATAGTACGGCTGTGCTTCCAGCCTTCGCCACTGAGAGTGAAAATACCCTCACCCAGAAGCGGCACAAATGCCTCGTAGCGAGTTCCCAAAGAGAAGTCGTTGAATTTTGTGGCTAGCACCGCCTTGATAATCTCAGGGTCCTCGGTCATGTAAGACTTGAAACCACAGATATTGAAGTAGATAGTGTGAGACTTGCTGAGAATGTCCCTCCTGATGTACTCATTGACATCGTGAGCTAGGTATTCCTTGATCATCCTGTACATGAGGGATAGGCCAAAGGGATAGGAACCACGAATAACAAAGGAACCACCTCCTGCTGCCTTATTCTTGCGAGGGAATGCTATCTCGTTGATGTAGATGTCACGGACAAGAAGCAGAAGCAACACGGCAACTAGGGCCACGCCACCAGCTTTCACATACTCGATGAAGTCCATTTTTTCAAGCAAAAGGGAAATCTGATCTGCAAGAGAATTGGGTATTGCTTGTGGAGTTAGCAGCACCAACCTTTTATAATATGAACGGACAGAAGTTCCCCGGTGGTAAGGGTAAGGGCGTATTAGGCTGCATCAGAAAGGTTCACAACTCCAAGATTCAGGGGTGATTGGCTAGCTTTCAAAGTACAGAAGCAATTTTGGCGGTGGAAAACTGGATATGTCTATGAACCTATCGATTATTACAGGGACTTGCTGAAACCCGAACAGAAACCCGCTGGTCTGCGCCCCGAAAACACCGCGCTAAAGAGTTAATAAGCCTCTTGATCCTTTTTCCGACGCGGAGCTCGGAGAGTTTTTGGTGCTTTCACTAGTTCCCGTGCCTAGCGTTCCCCACACGCGCTGTATGTGCTGCAAGTGACTAAGCCGGTGGGTTTGCCCGTGAACCTCAAACAGGCATGTGAAGTGACTTTGAATTTTAATCAGGCTCGTGAGGGGAAGCGAAGGTATTCACGAACTAGCAGCGTATGTACAAATATTTTATCTTTAATATTCTTCATGACCAGGCTCTAAGCCGGAGCTTTTTTTTGTGCAATAGCAAGCAGAGGCCTATCCCCTCATGAAGCTGTCACGAGCCGCTCTGAACTTTGGCTTGCTCCCTGCTGATCCCATGTGAACCGGAAGATCTTTCGGCCATGTCCTTGAAAACAAGAGACAAAGTCTACAAGAGGACAATCAAGAATAACATAATATAACTCGAAGTGTGCGGTCACTTCGATGCTCCTCCTTTGCAGACTTTAAGCGTATGAAACAATAGAATTGCTCGCGATTGTGTCCACTTCGATTTGTGCGGAGCAGGCCTCGTGGGTTCAGGATTAGTAGGTTGGTTTCATAACATGATAACAGCGGGGTTATAAAACCACCATACGTACTACATTACATTTATCTCCGGCCATATCTAGTAGAGAACAAGGCTTCCCGTCTTCTCAGAAGAGAGCATTACCAAGTATTGCGGTGGGAGACCACGCGAGAACAGAATGTACTGCAGATTAATTTTTTTAATATGTTCTGTTTAACGGCAGAGAGTATAGTTTTGATAAGTGTATTGAAGAAGTTTTCAGGCAGCACTTGCAGAGCTTAGGAGAAAGCTTCGCATCTTCAATGCTTGTTTTGACAAGCCTCAGCCAGAAATAGAATCGATGAACAGTACATGACTATCATGGCCAATCTTCGGGCTGCCTTTTGCGAAGCACGGGGCTGTCCTCGCCGAAGATATCGCGAAAATTGACACTGCGTTCTGGCAGAGCTCGTTCAGCCTCAAATACCCCAGCTTCGATCAAGGCTTCTACCAGCTCATGGTCGCCGACCTGTTGTGAGGGCCGATGTGGGAATTTTGGTTCCTGTTGGAAAGTCATTCGTGCCAAATCTATCAGAATGTTCGCGGTCAGGCCCCATACGAGTGAGGAAGAAGCTTCGCCTACTGTTTTGTTGTGCTTTCGAACGTGGAAAAAATGCTGTGGAAAGCGAAGCCCCTGCCAATCTTCAATCCGTGATCTATATCGCAATGGGTCTAGCACCCTTTTCAGCGGGGCGCCAAAAACGCTGTGGACCTCGTGGCCTTCACGGTTCGCGGCCATTTGCGATGAGCCGAAATGTGAACTAGCCACGAAATATGGTAAATTCGTGTGACTGTTAACTCCTTCTTCGCTCAATTCATACACACAAGGTACTACTGCATGATATCTCGAGCTCAAGTACACGGGCATGTTAAATTTGTGTTTCAAAAGACCGTTGGTCAGCCATTCGCGGGGTAAGTCAACCTCTTCGTGTGCTTCTCTAACAGCTGTTTCGTTCGGGCTTTCACCAGCTTCAGCTCTTCCTCCTGGTAAAGCAGCATCACCGGCATAAGAAATGTTCTTCGAGCGAATCGTCACGAGCACATTCAGCTCGCGGTCATAGCCTCGATATAAACAAGCCAAGACTCCAGCTCTTCGCCCTACAGGCACACTATTCCATATCTTCGAAGCGTCTTGTAGTCTCATGATGGAGATAGTTTTGAGGCCTCAACTTCAAAATGGAGCTTAGATATCTCCCTCGAGATTGATGCAGAAATCAGAAGAAACACTGGAGGGGTAGGATCCGAGATGGTGCTCTCGGGATGCGTAGCAGACACTTAATGTGGTCGTGGTCCCCTCGGGCCGCTTACATCATTATTTTTCCACAAAGAGCTTAGAGCTGATTCAAGTGAAGTAAATTGTTTTTGTCCGTAACATTTAGCCATGGCCGACGAATTGGACGACCAATTTGACTTCGATTACGAGTCAGATTTTTCTACTGGCGCGCTGGAAAACGGAGGGTCCTTGTCCGATGAACCTTTAGAAAGTTTTTTGAGCGACGACGAAGAGTCTGGCACTGGCTTGAAGCGGTCCTCAATTGATGAGCTCGAAACGCAGCCTAAAAGAATCAAACCCAATGCATCTAGAGCGGATTTGAAGACCAAGAAAGCCAGTGGAAAATCAACTAAGGCTAAAGATGGCAAGCTCAAAGACAAACGGCAAGAGAGAATGTTGATGCAGGTCGAGCAGAAGAAAATGTTGGGCACAGCTGACCCTTCGATGATCGCCGATTTTATCGTGGCCAAAGTGAAAAACACGAAAGGAAACGAAGATCTGAGCGGAATTGAGCTGGCTGAGCGAAGCGTCGCTCAGCAACAAATCGTCGACACCACAAAAGTCGATTCTGAGAAACGCACGCTTGATCACCTTGCCGACTTTCTCGGGCGTTACAAGCTTGATAAACTCAAGAAGCCTGATATAGTTCTGGTTCTCAGTTTAAGCGCGGTCAGAGTTTGCGATGCAGCTCGCTCGCTTCGCAAGCTCAAAGGCCCGGCCGCTCTGAAGCTGATAGCCAAAAACAAGCTTGATTACGATAAAAATGGCCTGAATTCTGCGGCTACTGTTGTCTGTGCGACTCCAGGGCGTGTGCTGAGATTAGCAAGTCAGGGTGTTCTAGATTTGTTGCGAGTTAAACATATTGTTGTGGAAACCGCGCATGTGGATATCAAAACCTTGAATGTTTGGGATCTTGAGGAAACGATTCCGTTGGTCACGCAGCTATCCAAAGAAGGCGCCAGACTGTACTTGTTTTAATTATTTAACTTAATTCCGTTTCATCGCTTCCATATTAAGGTCTCGAAATTTATTTTACACAGACTACATGCCCATCGAGGCAAGGTATTGCTTGGTTTCCGGGTCTACCTGGGCCACGAGCTGCTCCAAATTTCCCTGGGAGAAGCGTCGAACTTCCGATTTGAAAAACTCTTGCGCCGAGCTGATTCCTGGAATTGGATCAAGTGGCTTGGTTGCCGTTGTAGACAGCTTCGAGAATGTAGCGCCAAACTGCAGCTCATCTAAATCTACGTCCATCACTGGCGCAGCATTTGACTCTTCCGCAACATTGGTTTTCATGAGATCAACCAAGCTCTTCAGCGCAGCCGGCCACTTCGACGCATAAACTGTCGAAAATGCTTGCGACCTGGTGAGTAGCTTCGTGAGTCCTACGGCAGCAATTTTGCGGTGCTGCGAGCCGCTTATTTTGAGAGTCGACGGCAAAATGAACACGTCGAAAATCTGGCCAAAGATGCCCTGCTGCACAAGATCAACGAACTGAATGGCGAAGTCGGGGCCCAGAGTATCAACGGTGTCACAGGCCGACAAAAAGTACATCAAACGCGCGAATCGAGCCACAAATTTGTCCGTACGTGAAGTTTGTAGTCGCTGGAGCATGAGCTGTGAAATCTGCGCCACGAACGGCTGCAAGTCGGCCAATGGCACGTACAAAAACACGTACTCGATCAGGTCTAAGCCGAAACCATCGTTACTGCGCGAAGCCACTAGGTTCTGGAAAACACCGAGAAGAGGCACCAAAAGCTGTTGTTCAACAACTAAGGAGCCACCCTTGCTCAAAATCGCTTCAAGCAAGCCGACCAGAGCCGGAACATTGCCTCTAGACTCCCATAGCACAGGAGCCATGAGCGGTTTGAGGAGGGCCACAAACGACTGCGGTAGCTGAGTCTGGTCTTGCAAAATTTGCGTGAATACTTGCAAAATGTACGGCACAAATTCGGTGACGTCGGAGCCCAGAATCAGCAGAGAGGGCTGCACAAACTGCTCCTCGAGTTTCGCAACACCTATGCTGGGGCCAGCATACCGCACGATTGCGCCGATCGATTCGAACAAAAAATGCGTGAAACGCGGGTTTGACGGGTTGCTGGAAATCTCTTCCATGATTTTAACGAGTTGAGGCAGCAGACTGCCGGCATACGGTAACATTGCTCCCTGAACAGTACACAACACCCGCATGATGCATTTTATTAAGAACTCATTCTCGGCCAGCTTCTGTGGAGACTCGCTGTGCTTTAAAATAAGCTGTAATAGACTTGTGATCAGGGTCCCTGCCTCGCCAGCAAGATCGTCCTGCTTAAAGAGTAGATCGCCCCTTTGTTGTTGTAAGTGCTGCTGCGGTTGCTGATGATAGGACTCGCTTGATTTTGGCTCGCGAATGCTTAAAATCCGTTCTATTGTGATTGCCGCATAAGTATAAACGACGTACTCCTGCGACTGAAACAGCCGAGCCAGCAGAGGAAGCGCTTGTGTGAGCTGTTCCTTAGTGAGCTGATTGCGGAAGTTGTGAATAAAGCGAACAGCATCCACTCTCAATATGGGGCTGACGTCTTCGGTCACAAGATCAGGTGCAATGCTCTCGGAAAAAAAACCAACGACATCGATCTGGAGATTAGTGGTTGAAACACCAGCAGCAGTGAAGTTTCCTTTGGCTGCGATGGAGCTAAACAAGTACGACGCGGTATTTTTGGCCTTCCACTGGGTGTTGTCGCTGGTATAAAGCTGTAGAAACTGGTTGACGTACTTCATAACAATTGCCGTGACTTTAACCTCGCGTTTTGTGGCTAGTTCGCGCAAAAAATCGGTGGCCGCGCGGCGCCTTGTTTCACTATCGCTGCCTTCGAGGTCGCGACGAATAAATTCCATAGGGTCGTCCTCGAATAGTTCTTCGTCGCTTTCGCGCATCGTAATGTTAGGAATAATGATCTTCTCTACGATCTGCTGAAGAACATCTTCGCTCTCGAACATGTGCATGTGGCGCTCGAGCTTGGCGACTGAAGTCAAGAACGAAAGACATCTGTTCACTTCGAGATCGTACTTGGGCTGCAAACCGATCTGGACCAGCAAGTTCCAGCCCGCGCCCACAAATGTCGGCAGCAAAGACTCAAACTGCTCTTCGTAACGTTCGGCATAAAGCTGCAACACTTCACAGATATCTGCTCGCAGGCTCTCCAGCAGGCCGGGGTCCTCATCGCTATCTGTTTCGGCTAGAGGATTTTGATACACGAGGTACACGTGCAAAATATCCATGAACTGTTTTATGTGGTCTTCAAAAAACTCTGGAATATCCTGACAGTTGAGGTCATAGAACAGCTTCACGAGCAAATTGAGGGTTTTTAGGCGCGATAGCAGCTCATCCTTGTCGTTGCTACCCGAGACGGCCTGAATTTGCGCGTGCGTCTGCACCATCAATTGCAGGTAAGGCTGCGTAAACTGATCCAGAACCAGCTTAATCTCGAGAAACAGCTCATCGCTTCGAAAAAGCGGCCTCCAGCGTTTGAAGATCGAGTGTGCGACCTCCAAAACGCCATTGTTGACTTTGGCATCTGCACCGAGCTTGGATACCAGGTCGGGCACAAGATTTTGCCATCGCTCGGGGAAATCACTGTCAGCAATCACTGACACAGCCTCGCCCAGCTGGGCCTGCAGCATCGGCGCCTGTGTGATCATCAACGACACAATCTCGGACTTGACGGCCTCGACATCCTGGGATGCTAGTAGATAATCGCCATTTTCGTTAACCCAGCGCTTGCGAACAAGGTTTTTAAAGAACACTGCGCCAGCTAACCGGGTGGTTTGCGGGTAAGATTCTGAAGAAACGATATGGAGCAGCTGGATGGCGAATCCAGGCTGCTGTTCCATGGATTTCAGTTCTTGTTCAGCACTACGGGCTCTCGAGTGGTCGAGAGACTGCTGAAGGAGGTTGGCAATTCCATCCAGGCTCATTTTCGATTCTCTTTTAAGTTTGATACACCTGTTCGAGTCCGGTGCGCCAAAGGATATATGTCGAAGGGCCGGCCTCCAAGAGCAAAATTAACGTGGAAGGCTGTCTTCGAATGTTTAGAAAGTTTCGAGATTCAGGGTTAGGCGACCTGGGTGTGGGCCTGGCGCTTGAGATATGCAACAAATGGTCAACAAAAGCACTCTTAGCACAGAGAAATATATAAATAACAATCTACACAGATTAAACTAGCCGATTTTGCAAAGCATCAGAAAACCATTTTTCCACATCTGGCTTCGTAGCCAGCAGTCTCAGCCCGCGGATCCGCGAATCACGTCCCCCGATGTGGTTTCTGTGAATTACCAACTTCACGTAGAAGCAATCGATGCCTTTCAAAGATTCAGCGTTCTCGAACAATCGAAAATCTTTCCAGCCGTTGGTGGCTTCCAGATTTAGTGTTTTCAAAAGTATGAGATCTTGGGGTCCGAGACCCGCGAAAACCTGGATGTAATCGGGGGCATACGAGTCGTCATCTTTCGCTGCTGAAAATAGAGATAGCCGCTCGAAGCTTATTTTTCTCGAAAAAGATGCGAGAATGATGTGAGGAGTCGACCCGTCTGTCTGCCAAAATGTGTCGTAATTGTCATCAAATGCGTTTTCCAGGACGTGATCGTCTTTCGTAGTTGAAGCGAGCCAACGGGCGCGTTTTGTAACGTCCTCGAGATTTGAATTCACTTCGAGGCCGTCATAAAACAATTCCTGGATCTGCTCCTCAGACTCCATTTCAAAACGTCAAAACCGCCGTGAAGATACGTTAATCCTTCGGCACGAAACCAAAGCGGGTCCCTATGGTAAACAGGAAGCCTGTAATCGTGGTGCGCATGACACTCTGGTCCCGTGACTGAGCTAGGACGCATGACGAAATCTGGCATGAGAATCTAGCATTTCCACATAATTTCTCACAAAGCGTCACAATCAATTGAATTGAAAAAAGGTAGATCGGGTTTAATACGAAATATTGGCTCAGGACCCTCTGATCTCCCAGTGGAAGTGGGCGCCAGCCATTTTGACCAGCACTATATTCGAAGTTTAGTGTCAATCGCCAGAGTTCCTCGGGCTTTATCTGAAAAAAAAAAGCCTGAAAGGCTCGATTGCAACACCTGAAGGCAATACTCCCCAAATAAGAATTTCTAATTTCCTCTAATGTCGGAGCCTGGCACCAACGTCATCTCCGATGATCGTCCCTCAGTTCCCAGCCTTAAAACGACCTTTATTTATTCTGCTCGATTTTCTCTCATCCCTAGTTTTGTTCAGTTATCTACCCTGGCTCGGACCATATCCCAAGAATATTTGGGATGCCCAATTGGCAGTTCTGCCTATCATGCAAGATCTCAATCAGGGAACTCTAAGATCCGTAACCCCTCCTCTCATGCTTTTTTTCCCTTTGCAAAAGCTCTAAGGCATGGGCTCTAAAAAAGTAGATTCCTGCCAGTACTATTGGATGAATTTATCATCATCAGCCGCCAAAAAACAAATTCGAGTCAAACGAAGAGCTTGAAAAATTTGACCGAAGCGGGATCAAAGCTCGTAGTGATGAGGGCTGAAATGAGGTAGAAACGGCATGATGCATATATTTACCCTTCTTGTGATTGATTTCTTGCCCAAGAGTATTACAGATAGATTACTTTCAACAAAACTCCATTCCCGCAAAAAGGATATAGGATTTGATTTAAATAGATAAAGTGTGGACGTTGTCCCAAGCGTCAGTCGCGCGTCCTAGTAAGGCTTATTAACGTCACGCGCTAATCCTTTAGGCCCAAAGCAAAGCACGGAGCCAGCTGGCAGTAAGGCTAATCTACTGACCACAAAATATTTATTGGGTTATCACAATGCCCATTGACTCAGAAGCCGTCAGGCAGACCTACAATCTCTACAGTGATTTTCCCACCGAGTGGAATGAGCCAGAAGGCGATATTATCGACCAGGCACAGCAGCTGCGGGCCGAAGACTCGAAGGATAAGACATCTTCGTTAGCTGCGCAAAGCCGTATTCGGCTCATTCAACAAATAATGTCCTCAATGGATCGTACAGGCTGGGTCCCGACTGACGAAAAAGACCCATTAGGGAGCACAGATAGTATCGTTTCTGTTCTCAAGGCGAACAAAATAGATCTCGAGGCCGATCCTTTGGCCCGCTCAAAATATATGCTAGCGTCAACCCGATTTGAGCCCAAGCGGTTTCTGGCACACGTTCACAATAACGCGTCATACGAAGATTTGGCGAACGCTCGCGAGTACTTAAAGCAGGTCATAGAGCAGAAGGCCACGACCTTGGGCGATCACACCAACTTTGGTAGCGACGACTACGTGCATTACGTTAATGCAAAGCGCAGAATTGACGAAATAGTATCGCAATTGACGGAATTTGGATTTGGCATCGAGGAGACCGAGGCTCATGATCGGCAACCCGGAGGAGATAAAGAGGTTTGGGGCCTCAAAGGCCTAGAGGCTTCATTGGATGAAACAATTTCCAAATTAGCGTTGCTCAACCGGCCTTTGGACGATTACAGTACTCGGAAACAACGTTATCAGAATGCCCTGATAATGATAGATGCCCACCGCTCGTTGTTCAGTTTGCCTGGTGAATTGGAGGCAAGCATGGCTGCAAACGACCACACAGAGTTTATCCGGGATCTCAGACATGGCAGCGAATCACTCGAAGATTTCGAGCGAACCAATGTGTCTGAATGCAAGCGCGTTGCGTCTCTCCTCAAGCAGAAGATTTTGGCCGTAGTAACTGCGTACCGAGAAAGGTTGTGGAAGCAATTAATGAACACTTCAGCTGAGGAAGACTACATGCAGTATTTCACAAAACTAAGTGATCTTGAGGTAGAACAGAACCCTGTTTATGAGTGGCTTGAATTCCAGGTTACTAAGTTCCAGGGCGAGGTTGACGATGTATTCGACAAGTTACGCACAAAAACTCGTCTGTGGCTCCTAGAATCCGTGGATATTGCTGGTGAGCAGGAGCTTGTTCCATATCTAGCTACTTTGTATGCGACAGCGTCCTCTACGCGAGAGCCAGTGAACCTGAGTGCGATTCAGGCTTTGGACCATAACGATACAATCGAGCAGTGGCAAGACCTGTTACTGCAGTACAAAGAGCTTCAGCAAAATATCCTGTCTGCGTGTACTTTTTGTCGCGAGTGCTTGTCGTTAGTCCAAGGAAAACGGCTTGAGCCACGACTCCAAATATCTAGCCGTCAGGAACAGGCAATCCGGGCCAAAGTCCAGGCGATCTTCGATTTGGTGACTAGCAACTTGGTGAATATGTTCAAACCCGATAGCGATAAGGACCGTATTTCTAGTCTGCCGGTGGCTGGCGAGCACGCTATCGAGAAATTCACTTTCATGCCCCGCAATGCCAACGTGATCTCGACCTCGCGATATCTCGGCGAGCTGCTGGATATTCTGTCGAATATCCATGTGTCTGTAGTTGAGATTATGGGGCCATTGGCTTTGAGGGACGCGATGTCTGTCGCCAAATCACAGTTTGTGAGTGCTATTTGCGAGTGCTGGTCACGCGACAGCCAGCAATTTGGTAAAATTCAGAGCTGGGGTAAGTCTAAAGCCAGTGAATATTCCCGGGCAGAGCTTCCAAACTATTTTGAGCTGTTTCATACCACAATCATGCGCCAGCTGAGATATATCATGGACTCGCAGCGCGGCGGTAACGTGCCCGAGTCCACGGTCCTGAGTCTCGACAAAGCATTGCCTACAACCTTTACTTTTGCTTTAAAGAGCATCTATTCAAGATTGGTCGAGTCAGAGAACCGTGTGGGAAAAATCAGCGCGTACGAGCCGGAGACCATCAGTCAGGATAGCAAAGTGCTGGTAACTATGCACAATTTTCACGTCATTAAGCATGAGACGCTGCCATCGCTTCTGTCGAAATACCAGTCATTTTTCAACCGTGATAACAGTGCTTCCAAATTCGA
The DNA here is from genome assembly GCA_030558175.1 of Wickerhamiella musiphila. Lineage (NCBI taxonomy): Eukaryota > Fungi > Ascomycota > Dipodascomycetes > Dipodascales > Trichomonascaceae > Wickerhamiella > Wickerhamiella musiphila. Next base: position 13,110 of record JAJMSA010000020.1, read on the forward strand.
AAACTTGTTGATGCCGACCGTTGACCAGATACACAGTGGGCTATTCGATTTGTATGTCCGCAAGAAGAAGGCCAAGCTCTCGCAGGTTATTCTGCAAGAACTTGCCGTCGTTTCCAAGGACTGGATCAAGGATTTTGCTCCCAAGCGAATCTCGAATTACATGTATGAATGCATGATGATATTGGTTGAAGTGCATGCCCAATTAGTGGAAGTTGCTCCTGAGGATAGCGTCCGCACTTTGGCATCCCTTTACCAGCACCTGCTAACTGTTTATCTGGGAGCGATCCGTGAGCTGGACAAGTTAGGCAATTTTGGAGTGTTGCAGGCCATTGCCGATATTGAGCTGGCGCGGTCGGTACTAATGAAGCAAAATACGGATGCCGCTGCCAAAACGACTCAGCGAATCTACGACACTTTGAAGGAGCTCACGGTGGATCTCAAGATTTGGGAGGGTCAGGATGCCCCACGAAAGTATGTCAAAGAATTGATTCATGATGCGTTGAGACAAGATGCTCTAGCGTTTAACTGCTTCAAGTCGGTAGGTTGAAGTGTCCGTAATATTATAAATCAATAAATGATTATTTTCATGACAGGATGATCTAATCAGCGATACTTTCCTCGACTCCATAATTGTCTTGAGAGAATTGTTTCCTGACTGCTTTCGATTCTGTCCAACTTTTTAAACAGACTCAATTGCAGCTCGAGCAATGGGAAAGTCAGATCATAAGCGTAAAAGACAGGCTCAGGAGCCAGAAGACCGTCACACAAAGGCCAATGTTTCGAATAAAGAATTCGCAGATGCTCAACTCGGCGAGTCTGAATCTGATTTGGAAGGTGGCCTGATGGAAACTGACGAGTACAAAGTGCGATTGCAGCAATGGTCTGAAAGCATGAAAGAGGAGGAAGCTCAGATTAACCAGAATGAGACTGTCGATGTCGATTTTGACTTCTATGATTTGAAAGAAGACGATTTTTTGACTGTCAAGTACCACTGGAAGACGCTTCTCGATGCAGACAATACTTTGCTAGATCTCAGTGCTCTTTCTGAACTGCTAATTTCGAATGGTGTTGGCGTCTGTATCAAAAGCGAAGGTGAGGATAGTGAACCGTTGGCTTTGATGTCCGCACTCGATGTTTCCAAGTTGCACGAGAATAAGGACTTCACAGCGCTCCTGAGTTACTTGGTTGAGCAAACCGAGTCTTCCGCTCCGCAATTGTACCGCAGCTTGCGCCGGCTTCAAGCCAATGCAGCTAAGAGCAGCGCTGCTCTGGTCATTTGTGAGCGACTTGTCAACCTTCCCTGGGAGCTTCTTCCGCACCTTTACAACCTTTTCAAGGCCGAATTAGAGGCAAAGGGACTTCTATACGATAAACTGGTCATTTTGACCCGAGGATTTGTTTTCGAGAATGGTGAGGAACAGGGATACTTCCATTATGAGGACCCTGAATTGCTGAAGCTCGCGGACGAATCTGGCTTTTTCGACTACAGAGTAAGTGACCGTGCCGAGGCAGCCCGTTCATCTTTCACAGAACAAGGAATCGTGCCTAAGCTGGGTGTCATAATACTCGACGGTAAAAAGCTGACCAGCACTGTTGAAACTTTACAGACCTGGGTTCAGTCGCTACTTAGCGGCTGAGTTGAAACATAAAGTTGAGAAAGAGACATTGTTGTATATAAGAGCACCGTATCCACATGCCCCAGGCTTAGCCACGATCTATTCACCATTAGTATGCTTAGGTTCCAGCACATTATTTAGATTCTTGCTCTGTTCCTGATGTACCTTGTACTGAGCCCGATCACCCCCGCTTTATGGTTTAAGCTTTATTTCACGTCCGTGCATTTTAACGCACTTTGAGAATAACTTCCGGTAATGAACATATTTTTCATTTATTTTTTTCAGGAAAAAGTACCGAAAATTAACGTGTCGAAAGCATGTACGATAGGGTTTCTATTTCGGGGGACCAAGCATGAGATGCGGGGTAGCAGGCCACAGGGATGCCATTTCAGGGTCTTGCGCTACAGATTCAGTTTTTCTGGAGGATTAGAGATTAAGGGTGAGCATTTATGCATTAAGAGTTGTCTAAAAAAAGCCACCGTTGTTCACGTAGGCCAGCTGGAGACATTTAATGAATTACTATTTCGAGGACCTGAGATGACTCCAGATCTGAATCGCTGGGGGCCAAGTTCAGTCGTGAAAATATCCTCATCAGCTAAACCCCATTAGACAACACCAGAGGTTTATCGCTGTAATTATAGATGATTTGTCAGATCCGGGAACTGCACGAAGTCTCTAAATCCAGCAGATGCTAAATAAGGCACAGAATCAGGCAGGGTGAGAGGCATCGTTAATTATCACGCTGGACAAAATTCATTAAATCGATTGTTTTTTTCTATTTACATACTAAGGTTTTGAATTTGTGCACGGTTCAAAGTACTGCCCGCTCTGCAACAAGCTTAGCACACAAGCCTGTCCACAACTTTGTCTGTTCGACGCCCTGCAGAACTAGCATCTCGCGGCCCTTGATCACTGACCAGCCTTTAGAAGCAGCCAGTTCCATCACAGGAGAAATATCGGGCTTGTATGAAGCCTCGAGCAAAAATCCGCCGCTACCATTGTCCAAAACAGAAGTCAGAGCGCCTACAATTTCCTCAGGCAGGGCTCGGTCTCCCGGCACGCACGAAAAGATTGTGTCAACTTTGGCATTTTCCGACTCAGAAAACGCTTCCACGTGATAAGACTCAGGGAAAGAAGCGGCCACCTTCTCGGCGTTGGCGCGAGTGCGGTTCAGAATAGAGATGCGAGCAAAGCCCATTTGGTTCAAAGCGTAGATCGCGGCACGAGACGTACCACCAGCCCCCAAAATGAGCGCGTGTTTACCCTTTCCAGTCTCGAGACCGGCCTTGGCATACGAGTTTTTGATTCCAAGCCAGTCGGTATTGTCACCTCTAAGCTTCGAACCAGTGCCTTCATTGATTGGAATGAGAGTATTGACGGCACCGATAACTTGAGCGGCTGGAGAAAGTTCATCAGCAGCATCAAAAGCTTCGTGCTTCAAAGGCATCGTCACACACACACCACCCATAGCGTTGAGGGAGGTGAGCCGTGCGATTTCTTGCTTTACGGAGCCAAACTCGCTGGAAGGGAACAGAGTGAACCCGTGCGGCAGACCCAGAGCTTGAAACTGGGAGTTGTGCATATTGGGGCTCTGCGAATGGCCAATCGGTTCTCCAACAATGAAAAATTGTTTGGGAGTGAGGATACCGGCCTGGGTGAGCAGCTCATTGATAGCCTTGATGGAGAGCTGACCGGGAGCAGCCGAAGCAGGGAGTTTCGGGTGGGTCACCGGTGTCAAAAACGGGTTGAGCGCACGTGAAAGCATACCCTCGCGGCCCATGTTCAGCGCTATCAGTGGCTTGAACGCCGGTCCCGAATGAGACTCGCGGAATTTCTCGAGGGCGAGGTTGTCGCTGAGAGACCGAGCCATGCCAACAAACTTAACAATATCACCGAGACGCGACGCGTGGAAATACTTTGTCTGCCACTCTACCGCATTCCAAGCCAGTGTGCCCTTAGGATCATGGTGCGAGGCGATGACACGGGTACCCTGTTTGCGAGCAAGGGCCGCTAGTTTCTGGAGCCGCGAGCCGTCGCGGTGCAGTTCCAAATCAATGTACTCAACGCCCATCTTAATAGCAAGCTCATTCAGCTTGAAGTAAGTTTCAGAGTCGTTGTCCTCGAACTTGCCGCCCTGGCTGCGGCTGCGAACAGTGAAAATCACCGGCAGGCCATGGTACCGCAAATATCCAAACTGCTCGGCAACAAAGTCTTCGTCGAGAGAGTCCAGCAAATCGGCTCTGAGCTCGACAGCTTGAGCCCCTTCACTGATCTCAGCCAAATAATTAGCGTCGAGCTGGCGGTAGTCACCGGCAGTCAAACAGAGGAAGAAAGAGCGGTGCTGAGTGGCGGGCAGGGGCACCTGCTCGTGGTAGATTGCGCGACGCAGGAACGACATTAGAGAAGCAGCTGAGCGCGAGGCCACATCTGCAGATGTGATATGCGGCGAGCAGAAGTAACGATTGCTACAAGAGGTGAAAAGCGGGTGTCTGCGGGCATACACGCCAGCAATATCCTCAGTGTACGCTGGGCGCGTCTTGTCGCGATTCAGGTACTCGACAATGTGCTCCAGATTGCGATGAACATGGACCACAATGCCTCCACGAGCCATATAAGCCTTGAGCAGCTCGCGCGCCTCAGGAGTTTCTACGATGCCACCACCACAGGCAACAACTTCCTTGGACGCGTGGTCAGCCAGATACTCCTTGAGAATCTCGAGCTCTTGTTTTCTGAAAGATTCCCACGACTCGCTGCTGATAATCTCGGGAATCGTCTTGCCAGCTTTGGTTTCCAAGGCATCGTCGAGGTCTGTGAACTTCCAGTCTAGTTCGTCAGCTATCACTCGGCTCAGCGTCGTTTTGCCCGCGCCACGCATACCAATTACAAAAATCGACTGCGTGGACACCTGCTGCGGCCGCTGCGGGAAGTGTTCTTCCTGAACGCCTTTCAGAGGCACGTCTAGCGACCGCAGAATATCCCACCAACCGGGCCACGTTTTTCCAGTAGTATGGCGTTCACAAATCTTGACGGGGGCTTGAACTTGCGTGGCCAGGAGTGAGAACGACATCGCAACGCGGTGATCGTCGTAAGAATCGACGAAGTCGGGTACCAGAAGTTTAGAAGGGGATATACCATCGACCCACATGCCGTGCTCGTGCTCGCGACATTCCACGCCAAACTTCGCCAGCTGCAGACGCATCGCCTCAATTCGGTTGCATTCTTTGACGCGCTGATTGGCGATTCCGTCAATCCGGGTGGTTCCTTTCGCAACTGCAGCCACAACCGCTGCGGTCAAAAATGCGTCGGTCATAGGCTCCATGTCGATCTGCTCGAGGGCCTTGAGCTGGCCAATCGCAGGACCCTTGACGGTTGTCGAAGTGGCAGTTTGCGTGACTTCACAGCCCATGGGCTGCAGAACATCGACAGCGAAGCGAGCATCGCCCTGCAAAGAAGAAGAGCCAATACTGGGCACCGTGCACTCAGTGCCGGTGATAGCAGCGAATGCAAGGGGATAAGTAGCACTAGACGCATCACTTTCGACAACATAGCGCTCCGGATTTTTGTAGACGCCCTGATCAATGTGGTAGGTGTGCTCCTCGGTCTCAGACTTTGTGACATTGATGCCGAAGTCTCTCATCATCTGCACCGTCATGTCAATGTAGAACTGCGAGATGGGTTTGCCACCTACAAGCGAAAGTGTAACGGGCTCCTGGGCGTAAGGGGCACACATCAAAATTGCGGAAACGTACTGAGAAGAGACCGTGGCTGCCAGTTCAATGCGGCCACCTTTAAGCAGCTGATTTTTGGACAAGGCCTTGATACGCAGCGGTAGCGAGCCATCATTTTTCTCGTACTGCACTGAAGCGCCATTGAGTCGAAGCGAATCGACGAGAGGACCAATTGGCCGCTCTTGCATGCGTTTGTTACCAGTGAGCACAACTTCCTTGGACTCCTCGCTCTCTTCAACAAGGCAAGCAACAGCCGTCAAGAAACGTGCGGCGGTGCCAGCGTTCCCGAGATAGAGTGGCTCCTTGGAGGCAAGAAGCTTGCCACCACTGCCTGTGACCTTGAGAACATCGCCTCCGTCTTCTTTGGTGACCGTCGCAGCCCGCAACTTTTGCACCGCTTCGAGCATGTATCCAGTATCATCACTATGCAGCAAGTTCTCAATTCGGCAGGTACCCGTTCCGAGGGCGGCTAGCACCAGAACACGATTAGATATCGACTTAGATCCGGGAGGGATACAGGTAAAGCTAGCCGGTGCTTTTTCGGCCGTGCCCACAGCCACTTCATCAGTAACAACAAACTCAATGCTTTCATTTGTACAGACTGTGGCTTTGGGTTCGTATGTCTGGCCAATGCGGCTGAGCAAAACAACCTTTTTCTTGGCACCGTCATTCTTTTTGTCGACGGCCATGATCTCGAGCAGCCGATCGCTCGTGCAGCGGGTATAATTAGAGCGCTCCAGAACCACCGGATCAAGAGCCGAGACAGGAAGCTTGTAAGCTTTGAGACACGCGATCAGACGAGCTACAGCTGGCGGACTGAGGTGGCCCAAGTAGCGAGAGAGCTCGGCCTCGAGAACCATGCCAATGGCTACACACTCTCCGTGCAGAATGTGCGGGGTTAGCAACGCCTCGTAGGCGTGCCCAATTGAATGACCAAAATTCAAAATGTTGCGCAAGCCGCCCTCTCTTTCGTCAGCAGTGACAACTTCGGCCTTGACTCGAGCCGAGCCTCCAACAATCGACAGCAGAAGATCACGTACTTCACTGAGATCAACACGGCCGGTCTTCGGGTCCCGGGTAGCCAGCGCCTCGAAAAAGGGTTTGTTGGCCTGCTCAAGACGGGTGAACTCTTCTTCGTTCCAAATTGCCGCGGTCTTGATAACCTCAGCCATGCCGTTAATAAACTCACGCTCGGGCAAAGTCTCGAGGAAAGTAAGCTCGATAAACACATACTCGGGCTGCCAAAACGCACCTACAAGATTTTTGCCGTTTGGAACATCGATGGCCGTCTTGCCGCCGATCGAAGAGTCAACCATGGCCAACAAAGTTGTGGGAATTTGCACAAAGCGCACACCGCGCATGAATGTGGCAGCAACGTAGCCAATCATATCGCCGATAACACCACCCCCTAAGGCCAGAATCACGGTGTCTCGCGTGCAGCCCTGCGACAGCATCCAGTCCTCGACAGCTGCCTTGGTATCGCGGGACTTAGACATTTCGCCCGGGGCAATGAGGTATTTGAGCAAACGTGGTGGCTCGTCCGACTTGCTACGCGAGACTGCTTCTTTGAATGCCGTCTCGATTTTGGCCACATGGTCGTGCTGAACGATATTTGTGTCGGTAATGAGAACATAGGTCGAGCTTTTGAGACCTAAAACAGCTTCGGCAATTGTTTGTTGTATATTGTATCCGACTTGGATCGACTCCTTGCCTAGGATGTTGATTTTTGTCAGTGACATCGTTACTTTACTGCAAGTCTGGAAACTAGAGGTTCAGTGCCAAGCGACTTGAAGTGAAATGTCAACCGTAATCGGAAAGTTTGGGGTTGGTTGGGCTTTTTGCATGAGTCACTGACACCGTAATATTATTTCATGGAGTCATGTTTCGTATCATACTAAGTTACATGATAAAGAAAACATGTTACATTAAATTAAACACCTGATAACTATCTGATCTTTGTAGAGCTTTCGGCGCCATCCAGAAATGGATCGATCCTAAAAAAAAAAAGGAAAAAATCGCCTTTCTCTCGTTAACGGACCCAGGCAGTTTGTGCAGCTTTGTGCTCATTCATATTGCCATTGGCCGTCCCACTGAGGTTCAATTCAAATTGGCGAGTGAAAATTTATTAGCTAACCGTTCCACCCCCCACCCACGAAATTAATTTATTCTTCAATGGTTCGAGCCAGCGAATCGAAATCCTCCAAACAGCAGCCGGCTGCTCCTTCTGAGATTGAGGAAAACACAATTCCCGATAGAGATGTCTCTGAGCTGGATTCCACGCGTGAAACAGGCCGCAGCATCCGTATTGTCACTGGATCCTACGAACACAACTTGTTCTGCACGGCCCTGACATTTGCACCCCAAGGCGAGGTATTTACGCCTATTTTCCACTTCACACCGCATTTACAATCCATCCGGTGCCTTGCAACTTCAAAAAGGTTTTTGGCCAGCGGTAGCAACGATGAATTGATCCGCCTCTACGACTTGCAGCGTCGTAAAGAGCTCGGCACTTTGATGCAGCACACGGGCCAGGTTCTCTGCATGAAGTTTTTTGAGTCCAAATGGCTGCTTTCCGGTGGTGGTGATAATAAGGTGATTCTCTGGCGGGTCCAGGACTGGGAATTTCTGGGCGAGCTCAAGGGACACAAAGGGCCGGTGGTAGATCTTGACATACACCCCTCGGGCAAAGTCGCTTTAAGTGTGGGCGAAGATCGCTACCTATTTTTGTGGAATCTCATGACTGGTCGTAAAGCGAGTAAACTGAAGCTCAGAGACACACCACGCAAAATTTTATGGTTGCCTGACAACACATCTTATGTGATTGGCTTCGACAAAAAGCTCGTGACCTACAAAAACGGCGAAGAGGTCAGCTCGGTGCCGCTGAAGTCCAATTTTTATGCAATGACTCTCACGACAATCAAGGATCAGCCCTTCCTGTGTGTTTCTTTGGCCAACGGCAAGATCCAGGTCTTCAAGGTCGATTCCGAGGTCCACGAGACTCCAGAATTCGAGCTCTCAGGCCACACAATTCGTGTTAAAGATATGTCGGTTCTTGACAAGTACCTTGTGTCTGTTTCCTCGGATGGTAAGATTGTTGTATGGGACATGGAGCAGCGCGAAGAGGCGGCTGTGTACACGAGCGGCGATCGTCTCAATTGTGTCGTACTCGTTCCGGACGAAGTCGAGAAGTTATTGAAAAGAGACGTAGAGGAGGTCCAGTCTGAGTACGAGACAGAGCCCGAGGCTGTGCCTCAGCCCAAAATGAAGAAGTCGAAGAAGGCGAAGAAGCCCAAGGTTGAAATTATCCGTTGATGTATTTTAGGTAAAGAACAAATACGATATAATGAGCGCAGATGTGTTCAGCACATCAAAAGTCCAACGTCTATAGACCCATGAAATCCGCATTGGTTCAACTGATTTCGCACCACCATGATGTATTTGAATTAGAGTTTGAAAAAATTCGATAAATAAATAATGTTTAGTAAACTAGGGGGCACACTGGCAGCCGCAGCCGCTAGGGCACTCGTCTGCCTCGCGCCACCAGATTTCGGCACAGTCTCTGTGAATGATGTGGTTACATTTCGCACATTGCGAGAACTGTGTACGTACGGGCTGGCAGCAGTACTTGCAGTGTAAAGTCATCCGATTGTGTTCTTTCTTATTGGAATCAAAGTGCACTGCTTGGCTATTGTGTTCCGCTTCTGTTTCGAACTCTCGAGGCTCCTCTGTCAAGTGCTCCAATGATTTTGCAGGGGGAGGCGTTGCACCACAGTAGATGTTTACAAGATGCTCGTCGTAGCAGGACTTGTCAAAGGCAGTGATGTGTTCGCCGGCGAAATAGTTGTGCTTAAGCAGCTCGAGTCGTTTGATGTGTAGACCCCAAACCTCGAGCAGCCTGGCATATTGCACGCGGTAGCTAACCAAAAGCTTGCGAACCCGCATGTAATTGTGCTCGTAATTTTCTGAGGTAATGGCAAGCGAGGGCCGCGCCTCCGAGTCGTAGCTGCCATCGTGCTCGAGCTTAATGTTGACGATTCGCGGCTCCTGTATTGTGTTGCCGAAATGCCGCGAGGGTGTGGCCATATACGGGGTCTCGCGGCGGTAAGAGCCAACGACTCCCAAATCAAAATATCCGATTTCGGGCTCTGTCTCACGAGGGAATAAAGCGGTACTCGCATAGCTCTCGCTGCGGCCTACTTCGCCTAGCATCTGCACGTAGCGATGACCACCAGCACTGCCAGTCAAACTACCGGTATAACTATTCCGTATATCGTTGCGGCTGTTACGGCGGCTGACTTGTAGACTGTTTGACTGGCTGGGGTGTCTGCTAGCACGTAGATCGAGCTTCAAATCGTTGCCAGAAGCTGCGCTCGAAGTTCGAGACCATTCTTCATGTGGAGAGCCAATCGAATTCCAAGAAAACCGCGGCACAGAACCAGGAACTAAGTTGCGGGGCGTAAACATGCTATGGTTGATTCCGAGCGGACCGTGAAGTGCGGCAGGGGTGAGAGATTGGGCAGCAGCGTGTCCTAAAGTGTAATTGAAGTTAGGCCGCTGTTTAGGAACTGTAGGAACCGAGGCTGGTGGAGTCGCACTGTTGCTGCTGTTGTTTGTGGTGTTATACGCCGTGTTATACGCCGTGTGATTCGCCGTGTGATTCGCCGTATGATTCGCCGTATCCCCAAAACTTTTACGATGTCCAAAAAACACATAGCTCGATTGTGGAACGCCATTTGGTTGCGGGTTTGTTTGACCAAAATAGTCCACCACCAAATCTTCACTCGTAACTAGATCCAGTTGAGTTCCTGCCGGAACTTCAGAGGTGACTAGAGGTAAATTAAATTCGGACTCGACCCAGTCTGAGTGCCGCTCTTCCTTGACAGAACTCTGCGTGGGCACGCTCGGGCGGCCCTTGAACTGACCAAAGATCACTTTCGTAGCAATCGTAGAGAAGCTCGCCAGCAGCTGAACATTACCGGTGCGACCAACATACGCCAAAATGTCTTGCATCAAACCATTTGATCCAAGCGGATGGTCGTTCCACTCAAACTCTGGCCTAACTAGCGGCTGCGGCACTGTTCCAGGAGCCATTTGCGTGGGGTCGAAGCAAAATTCGGAAGTCAGTATCAAAGCAATCATTCGCCAGAAGTATGCGTCTTCGTGGCGGTCGTACTTCTCAGCAATTTTTGCATTGGTATGGGCTGCGGAAAGACTGTCTGCGTTCAAATCCATGACATATTCCTTGGCAATATCGGGCCGTGACGGCCATAGATGTCTGAAGTTATATGTTGCCACCCCGTTGATTGTTGTCGCCCCGCCAGCATTACTTGTTTGCGGTAATCCAGACGCCTCAGGTTCGCGTTGACGCTCAGTGGCAAGCTTAGCGGCGGTGATCGACCAATTCACGTTTGCATTGTTGGTGCTGGTTCTGTTCGTGCCTAGCATCTCGTCACTGTCGCTCTCGTACACGTCTTCGCCATCAGAAACATCGCCGGCAAAAATACGATCTAGTGGCACCAGCTTATTTTTCGAGGACGACTTCGGCTGCTTGCGGTTGAAAAAGCAAAGGAGGTCGCCGGTATTGTGCCACACTGCACCACAAAACTTCGGCAGCGGCGTCGTATCCATAAATTTTACTGGCCGTTCGCCGCCCGTCGTTTGCTGGGCACCATCGCTTTCGCTATCCAGGTCTGAGTTCGAACCAGGATCAGAGTCGTGGTGAATGACGAACGATTTCGACTGGACAACATCCGAGTCATACTCGTTATCGGCCTCGTATGAGGCATCAATTTGTCTGGACTTCACTTTCGCCGCAGACCTCTGCCGACGGGAGAAATCAACGTTTGGCATTTCATCGTCAGACTCGCCGAAAATATCATCATCTGGAACCTGTACATCGGAGTCAGAGTCGCTGAAGTAGTCCAGGTCGTCCCCAGCATCATCCTCATCATTGTTCAAATAAATATCGAGCGGAACCTTCTCACCCATAAGATACCTCAGACAATACTCGAGCGCGTTTTTGCCGTGCACCGCCAGATCAGCTGCTGAGGTGCGCAGATGCGCGCCTATCACCTCAAACTCACGTACATCGATATTAGGATCCTCCTCAATTTGGATGCCTAGCGGCTCGAAGGGATAGTCAGGCGGGAACTCTAGATGTACTCGCAACACAATAAGCGAACTGCTATTGCCCCAGGGTCCCCGCAAAGTCAGGGAACAAAGACCTGTGCTCAAGTCAATTTCTTCAAAGCGTATTGTGGGTAAGGTAGCCGAGACAGCAGTGACCTCTCGCGATACATTAACAGGAGTATCCATAGCACCCAGTTCGTCCCCGTCAGCTGCAAACTTAGCACTGACTTTGCGGGTTCCCGAACCGAAAGAGCTGAAGCGCTGCTGGGAGTAGCCTTTGTGATCGGTCGTGGCCCGTGCCTCTTCGGAACTCGTGTACTCTAGAGCAATGCTTCCCTCGGACCTATCATCAATTGCCTGAGAGTCTTCTTTGGATTTATGCTTCGAGTCGTTGGCATCATCTTCGAAAGTTTCGTTCAACTTGACACCAGCAATCCAGTTGAGATACTCATTTTTCTCGTATTCGGAACGGCTTCCAGGCTCAAAAGGCTTGAAAAAATTGCGTCTTGAGCTGCGCCTCCGACGCGCTACATAGCTGGGTTCGTCGTGATACGTGTTTTTGCGGCTCACCGGTTTTGAGAGCGGCTTCAGGTCGATCTCTTTCGCGAGAGAGTTGCTCAGCGGCCACAGCTTGAGTTGGCCATCGGCTCCGAGCGAGACTATCTCGTAGCCATCAGCAACAGTTCTGAGAGAAACGTCCTTGACTGGCGCCTTGTGGCCTTGAAACCTGGCTTTGATCAGCGAGTCGAAGTCGATTATTTCTTCCTCGTAAGCCTCAGTCAAGTCGACCATAAATATATCGTTATGGCCACCTCTGAGTGGTGCTACCAATGCTCCGGGACAATTTGGCATGCGCTTCGTGCGCCAGACCGGGAAATCAGTGAACAACTTGGCAATTGGCTCGTACTTCTGCGAGTAGACGTCTCGCGGCTGTGCTAGATCCCACAGCTTAATGCGCCGATCCGTGCCCGAACTCACGAGACTCTGCGAGTTTGTATGTTCCCACTCAATTGAGTTAACTTTGCTCGAGTGGGCAGTAATTTCGTGGAGCGGAAGGTTGTTTTTGCGGTCATCCCACACAAGAATACGCGTGTCGTGGGCCGAAGCCAATAAATGCGGATCAACCTTGTTCCATCTGACCTGCGCCGCGCCGGCATCAAAATCTGCGAAGGACATTGCCGGTCTCAGTGGATCCCGCGTGTCCCAAATGTGCACGTATGTGTCTACTGAACAGGTCGCCAGTAAATCCTGCCGCAGGTCACTGAAATTTATATCCGTAATGGCGCGCGAGTGGCCGTGCAAAACGTGCTCAATCGCGTTATCACTCGGCAAGTTCATATTCCAAATAATTGCTTTCTGATTGGATGTCGAGATTACCCAGGTAGGGTGCGACGAGTGATTGCACCACTGCACATCCGCGACCTCCCAGACGGTCTGCATCGGCATGAATCGAGGCGGCTTGAATGGGTGTTCGAGATCCAGCACAAACAATCCAGTCCTAGCTGCTAAGGCAATATCTCGGCCGCTAGGACTGACGCTGAATGCGCCAACCCCAGAATCGAGGCTCACCGACAGCCGGCTCATGTCAGCTTAGTTGGTCTGCGATGGTGATTCTGATCTTTGGAGTTTCAAAGTTGGGTCTCAATCTGCGCTCATTTCTATTGAATTATGGGTTCCGGCCATTTTTCAAGAATTAAGCTCCTCGGCATAGGAAGAAAAATAGAACCAGGTGGAATTGTAACAGATAAATTCAAAACCGTGAGATCATGCGGAAGGCCAGAGGTGAGTAGAAGTATTCTCTATCGTGAAAGATACATATGAAAGCCAGAACAATAGAATCATACATAAGTCGTTTTTAATAGTTCCTGCAATTTTTATTTTCAGGTAGAAGTATCGAAAAAAGACTGATCTACTTGGGACACACCATTGGAATGTGATGGTATGACTGGCCAAAAGCCTTGGAGATTCCCTTCTTACTCAAATTGAATCTCGAATCATGTTCACAGACTAGAAGAATATAGAAAATTGACTGGAATAATCTGAATTACAAATACTCGGTATTGCGAGACCAGTGGGTGTTGTCGTCCGCACCAACGATTTTTTGAGGCTCCCTAATTGGGAACATTGTCGCTCACCCTAACTCTCTGGATACCACGTTCTCAAAATAAAATGTTTAGAAGACTTGAATGACTCGAATGACCCCGCCTCTCATGCAAGATCCCAGCTTGGAATCTTCTAACATTTGAACCCTGACTCTCATGCCGGGTTTCCCGAAGGAGAACTCTTTTCGCAAAGTGGCTTAAAAAAGCAACATTGGGCATACCCCTCTATAAATCTGAAACTGACATGAGTTCATTTTGAGCTATTGAAATTTTGTCCAAATGATTCTGAGAGCCGTATAAGTTTTCGATGAGAACGAATGTACGGATAAAAGACAAAAGAAGAGTGAGGCCTGAGTTCAACAGTGTCTGATTGGAATGATCACAGAAGGGTTCTAAGTTTGACTTGTTGTGTCGCAAACAAACTCAATAATCAATACAATAATATATACTCGTAGCTACTCGCTCATTTCTTCGTCCGAATCCGAGTCTGCGGCAAGGTTTTCCGCCTCCAGCTCGTAGTCGTTCATCTCTTCCAAATCCTGCTGATAACCTTGCTCGTTCTCTGAGTCTCTTCGAGTGTCATTTTCAGACTCATCGCCGCTGGCATCTGATCCTTCGTCGCCAGCCTCGTCGCGAGCCTTCTGCTTTTGACGCTGCATACGTGACGACTTCTGAGCATCGGCATCGCGCTTCTTCTGAACATTTTCTTCCTGTTGTTTACGGCGCTGTGCACGCAACGAGTCCCTCTGCTTGTGCTTCTTCTCCAAGGCCGCTTCTTCCTGAGCCGAGCGAGCCTCGATATCGTGGAAAAGGGTTTTGCCAGCACACAAGCCATCCTCGATCTTCATGAGCCGCAGACGCAAGCGAGGACCAACTTCTACAAGCTTGACTGCACGCTTTTGCTTGAGTTCTTTGGACTGAGCTCCGGACCCAGTAGTAGAACCCGCGGCAGCTTGCGGTGTTGTTTGTTGGAACAGCTCATCCTCGCCCTCAGACTCGCTCAAGCCTGGATCTTCCATGAAGTCAGCTACGTCACCAAACTTCGACATATCTGGCAGCTCACGCTGGCCCCGTTTCGCTGCGACCAGTTTTTTGACGGCTCTTGAAGTTCCCGCAAGTTTCATCACAACAGCGTAATGGCGCAGCTCCACATGACCATCCGCTAATCTGTTGACTAGCAAGACACGCTGAATATCACTCACTTTCGTACGTTCCGCATTTATCGCAGGAATCATGTTGTGGAACATCGAGGTCACTAAGGCGTCTTTGTCGCTCGTTTTGGCACCCGAAAAGCCGTTCATCACGAGAACTGGAGGTGTCCGCAACTCCTTGCTCAAAGCATGCGGATTCGCCTGTGTTTTTTGAATATCCCGGCAAAGCGAGTAAGCTTGCACTCGGAAATAAAGGGTGGGGCCGCGAGGAGTGCGGGCAATTCGAAGAGTCGTGTGTCCCTGGTGGGACTGAGAGAAAAGAAAAAAATGAGATACGCCGAGAGGACCTGCCATTACAAGATAATCTTTCAAACGATTGGCCTTACGCTCACGCAATCGTGCCGCAGTGTGGGGCTGGAGAATCTGGCGGAAGTCTCTGACTAGAGCTGCGAGTGCCTTTGTAGGTTTGCGCTTTGCATCACCCATTTTGATGACCATTGACTTGGGCACATCTTCCTGTACAACAGGCACGTGAGTGCGGCGTTTCTGTTTCCGTTTGGCCATTGTTCAAAGCTTTCAATTACTGAATCAACTCCAATGTCAAGACGACGAAAAAAGCCTTGGGTCCCGAAAATATTTCTTAGATAATAGTTTTTCGAGCGTCAGACCAACCGCAGCGTAAGATGGTTACTTACCGTGACAATTGATTCTCGAGGTTTTACATAATAAAATTTTTTAATAGCTTGACATTTCTCTCAAGTTCGCAAAAACTAGAAGCTCTCATCTATTTTGTTGCTTTATTCGTCTGGCAAAAGATAAAATATGTCGGGGTTCAAAGATTTAGGACTCATAGATATTATTGTTGAGGCGTGTGATGCCTTGAAGTTCACCAAGCCTACTCCAATTCAAGAACAGAGCATCCCGCATGCACTCGCTGGCCGAGATATTATGGGTTTCGCGGCAACTGGCAGTGGTAAAACTGCAGCATTCGCTCTCCCCGTGCTTCAAGCATTGTATGAAAAGCCTCAGCCACTTTTTTGCTGTGTTCTGTCGCCTACTCGTGAGCTGGCCCATCAAACCGCTCAGCAATTTCAGGCACTGGGCGCCACAATGGGTGTGAAAACAGCTGTGATTATTGGTGGTGAGGACCAAATTCAACAGGCTGTTGCTCTTTCAAAAAAGCCGCACATCGTAGTGGCTACTCCAGGTCGTCTTCTGGACCACCTTGAGAAAACCAAGGGCTTCTCCCTACGCTATCTGAAATATTTGGTTTTAGATGAGGCTGATAGGCTACTGGATATGGACTTCAAAGAACCGATCACCAAGATTTTATCTGTGATCCCGCGAGACCGCCATACCTATCTGTTCAGTGCGACACCCTCGAAAGAAGTTGAGCAGTTGCAGCGGGCTTCGCTGAAAAACCCTGTGAAAGTGCAGGTCTCGAACCGAATTACAACCGTAGAGACGCTTCTTGAGTACTACTTGTTTGTCCCATTGAAGCACAAAGATGCTACTCTCGTTTACATTTTGAACGAACTGGCCGGCAAATCCATTATAATTTTCGTGAACACAAAAGACGAAGGTACACGAATTCCAATGATGTTGGAGACTCTTAAGTTCTCTTGTGCGCCTATTAACGGTAACATGAGCCAACAAGCACGGCTAGGCGCCCTCAACAAGTTCAGAGCCGGCCAGAAACAGATTCTAGTGGCCACCAATGTTGCCGCTCGTGGTCTTGATATTCCCCAAGTCGATGTTGTTCTTAACTACTCAGTACCCGACAATGCGGCAGATTACGTCCACCGCGTGGGCCGCACTGCGCGTGCTGGTAGGTCAGGCAAAGCCATTACCTTCTGTGCGCAGTACGATGTAATGCGCTACACGAGCATCGAGAAGGAAGTGCATGGTGATAAGAAGCTGAAGGAGTACCCTATCGATAAAGAAGGCGTCATGCTGTTGATGGGTTCAATTGATGAGGCTCAGCGGCAGTCCAAGTTGCAGATGTCGAAGATACATGAGAAGATGGGTCGTGGAAAGAAGCGCAAGAGGGGTGATGACGAGGATGAGTAGTTTGTACATTATTTAACATTAATATCAAAGATGATATGCTAAAACCGGACACTTTGAACGCCATGTATCGTTTTCAGAGCGGCACCCGCTCTAGCTTTTCAAAGCGCTCGCCAGGCCCGGCCCAGCCAGCTTACGGTAATAGCAGCTGCCACAATTGTAACGGTACAGATGTAGAAGGTGGCCGAGAAACCAGCACTCACATCAAAGTTGATTGCAAATAGAATGCCAAAAATTAGCGAACCAACCGCGGGTCCCGAGATAAACATGCCCCAATACGTAGCAAAGCCTTCAACACCCCACACCTTGGTGATGATGATAGGGTACAATGTGAACACTGAGCCGTAGCCCCAGCCAGCCAGGAACGAAATGTATTGAAATCGATTTGTGTGAGCAAATATTCCTGATGCCAAAAGTAGGAAAGAGACCGCAAGCATGGAAAGGGTGTCAATGAGCATGCTTGTCGCCGGAAGCCTGTGGTCAATCAGATCAACCGCCAAGCCAACAGTAAGGCGTGAAAAAGTGCTTGCAACGCTGAATAGCGAGACTTGGGCCGCTGTACTCGGAGGAGGGTCGATAACACTCGACATGATGCCGACGTTATTCAAAAACATTTCAAGCGGGCCCGAGACCAATACAAACGAAAGGAGAAGCATCCAGGTCTGACGATCGTGGATGAAACGCTGGAAATGTGTTGTTTGCACCGGATTCGAGGCGTCAAATCGTGGGCTGTCTACACCACTGATGCTGTCTGGAAGAGGAGAGCTTTGGTTGTAGTCGATGTGGCCCATCTTCGGCAAAGTCCAGGCAAATAAACCAGTCAAAAACAGAACAACTCCAAGCATGTTGTATACTGAAACAACTTCGAGCGACGAAGAGCCGTCTAGGGCCAGGGAAATGATCTGCGAGTAAATTAGCGAGCTGATGCCGTACATAACCGTGGGCAAACTAATCGCCAAAACGGCCATGTCCGGATACAGCCGTGCGCAGACGACGAGTGCACAAATATAGCAGGCCGAACAAGCCACTCCCACCAGCGCGAAAAATAGAGCCATCCAGAGAAAGGAGGCGCCGTTGGCGAAGGTCCAGCCTGCACCGAGGTAGCCGATGAGGAAATTCACCGCTCCAATGAGTCCTAAGTATGAAAGGCTGTAGGTATCGGCAATATAGCCGAGAAAAGGTACAACGACATAAAGACCAGCCTCGCCGCATATGGAAATCACATTATTTTGAAGCGCTGTGTAGCCAAGCTCATTACGAAACGGCTCAGTGTAGAGAGAGAAAACGGTGAATGATGCCGACAGCAGACATACAGACAGTGCGCCAGCATACACTGCGGGCTTTGGAATTCTTCTTTTGCGGTCCAGCAATAATGGCTCGCGCTCGGACATTTTATCTGGTCAGGTAGCTGATGCTCCGATGCGACTATGCCCTGTTATTAATTTAGAAACGCATATTAATTAAGAACCATATTGGGAAAAAAAACGATTACACATAATCTCCGTAAATCGTTCAAGTAGAAGCGCACATTCATTAAGGTGCATAGAGTAGGGGGAGATGAAATGATATTTAATTTTGATCAGCTGTAAAGAATATGTAATTAAGAGTCCTTTCATTCATGGACGAGTCATGGCAATAACTATTCGTGAAAATCGGAATTGATACGGTTGCACGTTATGTATTCCTCAAAATGCGGCTACAAGCAATACATTGAATTTATACAAAAAACCATTATCACGAGAAAAATGATAGCATACAGGAAGCTTCTATTAAAATAAGCGCTGGTGGCTTTTTATTGTGCTGTATAAGAGTGGCTCTAGCCTATAGTCTTGTGCGACACGCCCACTTTCTCATGTCAAACAGTAACCATTCTATCTTGCACTACATATCTATCTTCATTCTCGTGATGTGCCACAAGCCTAACAAATCATAGTTCTGAAATTCTGTTGACCCCAGTTGTGGAACGCTTATTATTTAAAGCTTCCGGATTCGGACGCATGATCTAGAACTTCCCCATTTGGCGGGCATGGAGAGCGGACTCTCTGTGCCCTTCTCGACACAAATTGCTTTCGATAATAACTTTCAATACATGGAGATCAGAGAAACCTCTTCAGATCATAGTCACACATTTAGTCAAACGCTATCATTTGCGGGCAACAACCACGAGCCTTGGCCAGGGTAGAGGTCAGTAGCACCACCTACCTGTTTGGTGCGTACAAATTATGCAAAAACTAAACATGCCGCTTTCGAATAGAGCCTTTGAAACTCTTATAAGTCCCAGCCTTCCCACTTATTTCAATTGGATACACTTTCAACAAGTCAAGGAACAGTGAGCTCAGAAACGAATTCGGAAGGGAACAGGGGGATCGAAAGAACGGCAACAGCCCGAAAGATGGAAGCATTATGGGGACATGGGGGATCAAAACAAACGTCAACTCGAAAGATGGAAGTATTGAGGGGAGTGGGGGGTCAAAACGAAGAGTCCGAAAGATGGAAGCGTTGAGAGGACAGGGGGATAGAAAAAACGGCCACCCGAAAGATGGAAGTATTGAGGGGAGTGGGGGATCAAAACGAAGAGTCCGAAAGATGGAAGCGTTGAGGAGACGGGGGATCAAAACGAACGGCAGCTTGAAAGATGAAAGTTTGAGGGGAGTGGGGGATCAAAACGAAAAGTTTGAAAGATGGAAGCGTTGAGAGGACAGGGGGATCAAAACGAACGGCAGCTTGAAAGATGAAAGTGTTGAGGGAACAGGGGGTCACAACGAAGAGTCCGAAAGATGAAAGCGTTGAGAGGACAGGGGGATCAAAACG
Organism: Wickerhamiella musiphila; assembly: GCA_030558175.1. NCBI lineage: Eukaryota > Fungi > Ascomycota > Dipodascomycetes > Dipodascales > Trichomonascaceae > Wickerhamiella > Wickerhamiella musiphila. The sequence goes on from JAJMSA010000020.1 coordinate 32,714, forward strand.
AACGGCAGCTTGCCATGGAACAGTGAGCTCAGAAAACGAATTCGAGTGGGGACAGGGGGATCGCAAAACGGTATCAGCCCGAAAGATGGAAGCATTGTGGGGACATAGGGGATCAAAACAAACGACGGCTTGAAAGTGGCGTACCGTGGGGACAGGGGGATCAAAAAGAAGAGTCCGAAAGATGGAAGCGTTGAGAGGACAGGGGGATCAAAACGAACGGCAGCTTGAAAGATGAAAGTGTTGAGGGAACAGGGGGTCACAACGAAAAGTTTGAAAGATGAAAGCGTTGAGAGGACAGGGGGATCAAAACGAATGGCAAATCGAAAGATGAAAGTATTGAGGGTAGAGGGGGATGAAAATGAAGAGTTCGAAAGATGGAAGCGTTGAGGGGGCAGGGGGATGAGAATGAAGAGTCCGAAAGATGGAAGAGTTGAGGGGACAGGGGGATCAAAACGAATGGCAACTCGAAAGATGAAAGTATTGAGGGGAGAGGGGGATGAAAATGAAGAGTTCGAAAGATGGAAGCGTTGAGGGGGCAGGGGGATGAGAATGAAGAGTCCGAAAGATGGAAGAGTTGAGGGGACAGGGGGATCAAACGACTGGCATCAGCCCCAAAGACGGAAGAAATGTGGTAACAGTGGGTCTCGAGCGAATGGCATAATGAGCAACAGAACTGGGGACCTGGAAGTCCGATGCAAACAAACCAGCACGCCAATTGAGAGCAGATTGCACTGCACGAATTGGCAACAGGACCCGGGCCACAAAAAGAAGAACTAATCTTGGCGACAGGACCGAGGGAACTATCAAAGGAAAGACACAAATACTGGCGACGAGACCGGGGACACAAATAAAGGAACGACTGATAACGCTGAAGGGGACTAAGGCCATACAAAACGGAAACCTAAACTGGCAACGAGACTGGGGCAGTCACAAGAAAGTTGCCAATCCGCAAAATACTCACGTCTTACGCTCAGCCAATGAACTGACAACGAGAGAGGTCGAGGCACAGAAAGACTTGAAGCCGAAATCCTGAATTTGCCCGCCGTGGCCAAACTGCTTGGCTCAGGTCTCACTGGCATCTGTTTTCAACCTGACTTCAACCGCAGCTTGTCGCGAACTGTATTATCGCAATCTGATGTCAATGCTCAAAAACGATCTTTAATTGACACTGCCGAAAGCGACCACCCCGGCTGAGAGCCAGACCCAGTCACATGCTTGGCTAATCAGCGCGGCTACCGCAGATCCCAGGGGCAGTCCACCCGTTCCCACCTTCATTGATTGAGTCCACTATTCACACAATATTGCACAGAAATGAACTTCAACAACCTCAGTTTTGATCTCAACAAGGGTCTGTCATCCCTTCAGGGCACTGTCACCGATCTCCAGTCGAGTCTGTCGCCTTTTGCCAAACGCACCAAGCAGATGCTTTCCGAGAAGCTTGGCGGTGTCGACGAAGTTACAACTCTTCCGGAAGAATATGTTGAGCTTGAGCGCCGTGTCGATGCCTTGAAGGCCGTGCACACTCGCATTCTTGGTGTTACATCCATCTACGATCACGATGGCTACGACTACCCGCCCAATCTGCGCGAGTCGCTGTTTGACTTCTCGAAAACCGTGCAGTCTCGCGTGTCTTCAGCTGCATCTGCACAGAATGCAAGTGAGCTGGGCTCGATTCTGACTGGACAGCGTGATGCGGCTAAACGGGAGCCCAAAACGCTCAACCACGCGCTTTCCAAGGCGCTGCAGGAGTCGCATTCTTCGGTGAAAGATGCCGGCTTGCCCACATTGGCGTCTGGCCTGGACGAGCTGGCGCGCGCCCAGAGCTCAATTGCGGCTGCTCATGTCACCCAGGACGCACAGATCTCGCGAGTCAACGAACAGTTCTCCAGCACTCTGTCGACGGCCATCAACATTGCTGCTAAGGCTCGCAAGAATGTGCAGAACGCCCGCCTCAATCTCGACGCTGCCAAGCACGCGCAGAAGCACGCTACCAATCCGAACGACGCCCAAACCGATGTTGAGCGCGCTGAAGACGAGTTTGTTGCTGCAATTGAAGATGCAGTTACGGTCATGAAGAATGTTTTGGAGAATCCGAGCGCTGTGGGTGGCCTGGCCCAGCTTGCTCAGGCCCAGCTGGCATTCTTCAAGTCGGCGGCTGAGACTCTGTCGGGCGTTGTGCCTCAACTCGAGAAGCTTCAGGAAGAACAGGAGACTGCGTACCGTGAGTCTAAGAGAGACTGACTGCCAAGTGCGTCCCTGGCAGGGTTCGCCACAGAGTAGCCGCAGAGGCTCGCTAGCTGGCTGGCTATGTAATTCGTCGTTCTTTGATCTATATAAATGAAACTTTATTTCAATCTGAATTTTGCACAAATCCATATCTTGCACGCGCCAAAATCATGTCATTAGTCGTTAATACATTTGATTTAATTCTACCTTCATTCTTCCTCGTCCTCCTCGTCCTCTTTGAGCTGGAACTCAGCATTGACGTCCCATCGACAACCAGGGGCGTTGCGTGACACATACTTGATGAACCGCAGCATGTCGCTATCTCGGAAAACAAGAAGCGCGGTATTTGAAGCCGGAAGCTCGGTGAGTAGAGCCGAGTCCTCGTCAGAGTTGGATCGATACACGGCTGGATCGGCATCACTCTCATCCGCCGCCATCACCAAATCGTAGCCACCCACATCAGCAGGCCATTCGGCGTCATTCAGCGAAATTGTAAGCTCCAAAATTGATTCTTTTTGGCGAGAAGTCGTGGCCAGCGTGAAATCATGGCCTGGGCGGAATCTGCGGGCCTCGACATAGGATTTTTCAGGCTCAACAGCAGAAATATCGGTAAGGAATGCGGCAAATTCCGAAGAGCTCAAGATCTCACGCAGCTCCTGAAGCAGAGGAGCCGCCTTCGACACGCTTTTGTCGGCAGCTTTCTCGCCAGAGTTGATGTACATGTAGCGATGAATGTGTGGGGGCGTGGCAAGCTGCCAGGGCTGGTGACCGTTGCGAATTTCTTCAGCAGTTTGGGGCTGGTCCTCCAAGTCGTCTTCTTCGATAGCTTCCCTGAGCTGCTCGTAGAAGTCTGCATTCAAAAATTTCTCAATTCGAAGCGAGCCGTCATTGAGGAATTGCTCCTGGAGCTTCGAACGGTCAACATCGAGGTTGATGTACTTTCCCAAGTCCAAAGCTGTTTTCGACGAGGGCTCGAAAACTTTGTCTGGGCTGAAACCTTCGCCAGTGAGACTCGATTCAATTTGTTTCAGCGTTGCTTGGTTTGCGTTCTCCTCGAGCGCGGCCGGATCGTAGCCTGTCTCGCCTTTTTGCGGAATATGAAACCAACCTGAGATCGACAGTCGTTCTTCATCAACATAAACCTCTTCAACGTCGTGGAATGAATGGCCAGGCTGGACCCTGAAAAACGCCAGCTGATTCCAAGCCGGCGGGATCACTACAGAAAAATCAGCCTCAGGCACGCCAGGTTTCAATGTAGGATACAATCGCAAGGCACCACCATACCTGGGCTCCCACTTCTTGTCCGGTGGAACGAGGTAGAGAATGTAGGAGACTCGTCGTGTACCAATTACATCGTCGTGATTAAGCAAATGACATCCTCGGTTATACAGGTTGACACTGAGATCCTGAACCTGGCCGGAAAGCGGGCCGCATTGGGTCACCTCCGAGAGCAGCTCTCTGAACTCTTTGGAATATAGGCCTTTACGAAGCTCCCAAAGAGAATTGAGTTTTGCCAATTCGTCTTGTTCCAATCCCGATAAGTTGGCGAGGTCACCAGTCTGATTGACCTTGTAAATGTCTGTTTCTTTTTCAGTAAAGTGGAGGTGGTCCATGATCTCCTTGCGGGCTGATCTCAGCAGATCGTCGTTGATGAGGCCCTGAATCACGCCATACTTGTAGGGCTCGCTGTTCGAAATACTTTCCTTCAACTCCAAGCGTGCATCTTTCTCAAAAATATGACTTTGTAGTGCGTCCGGCACCGACTTCGATTTTTTTGTCGTGGGCTCCATCGAGGGCGTTAGTAAGTAGGACTGAGCAGTTGGTGTATGCAGCAGAGGTGTTGAATTCGTAGGTTGGCTGTTCGTCAAGAACGTACTGAAACAACTTCAGGCCAAACACGTGCTCATTTACTGGCATATTCTTGTACTGAGATCTGTTTACCGTTGACCCGGTTTCGCGGCGTTCTGGGCGCTGACCTGACGCCAATAACAAGGTCAAGACCATTTTCATATTTACTGTCCATGCTATGCAAATTAAACGAAAACACAACAGCACATCTAACTACGCACCAGAGGAACCGTACAGATCAGCCCACTGCTCGAAAGCCTTGAGACCCTCAGGACTAACCGATGGCCTGATTGTCTTCATACTGTTCTCGAAATCAGTTAGGCTCATGGGTCGAATCGACTCCGGATCCGTGGTCAGAAGTGCATCTCCTAAAGCTCGCAATGGGCCCATGGCGGCATCCTTCGCGAGAGCTGTAATGTCGCTACCCGAATAGCCATCAGTTTTTTCCGTGAGAGTGGCAATGTCTTCTTCGCTGAGCGCATGTTTTTGGTGACCAAGCAGTTTTTGAAGGTGTACGTGCCGGGTGAACTGCTCAGGCAAGGGAATGTACTGGCGGCGCACAAATCTACGTCTTGCGGCCTCGTCAATCGCCCAGGGCAGATTCGTTGCTCCCAAGACAAGCACACGCCGGACGTTGGAGTCTGCATTGTTTTTGCCGGCTGCGGCCGCTTGAAGGTCACTCCACTGCACCAGAAATTCGTTTTTGATGCGCCTGGACGCTTCGTGCTCGCCCGAGTCTGATCTCTGGGTCAAAATCGAGTCGATCTCGTCCACAAAGATGATCGAAGGAGCCAGCGCCTTTGCCATCTGAAACAACGCCCTGACCAGCTTTTCGGACTCACCCATGAACTTAGAGGTGAGAGAACTGGCACTGATTGAGAAGAATGTAGATTTAGACTCTGTAGCCACGGCTCGGGCGAGCATTGTTTTACCGGTTCCGGGCGGGCCAAACAGCAGCATTCCGAATGCAGGCTCACGCAGACCACTGAACAAGTCTGGCCGCAAAAACGGATAGACAACGGTCTCTTTGAGCGAAGCCTTAGCCTGCTCCAAGCCGGCAATGTCGTCCCAACGCACGGGATCTCCCTTCAAAACAACCTCTGAAATGATCTGCATAGCCGCGTTCTCGTCCACTCCGCGCAGCTCCTTTATTTTTTCACGAGCCATTAAATCCCACTCATCCAGATCATCTTCGTCTTCGTCTCTGTTTGTGCCTTTTTTATTGTCTTGGCCCCTGCTTGGCTTGTCTTCTGTATCCTTGGCCCTGGTAGCAGGCTTCTTGGGCTCCGTTTTGGGCCGCGAAGATGCCGAATTGGAGACTGATCCTGATCCCGAACTCGTGACAGGAGCCGATCGCGTGATGATATAACGATGAGGCGCACGGGGCTTGGCTGCCGCCGCGGCTCTGGCTCGGGCCACGATCTGCTGAGCCTCAGTTTGAGGCGACGGAGTACGTTTCTCCGTGCGTTTTTCAGGAGCTTCGAATCGCTCGGGCCGGCTGGTTTCCTGTGGGCTTTCGCGTGGGGATGAAGGATCAAATGCATCGTCAAACCCATCAAATTGCGAGTGCAGAATCCGCTGAGAGGGCGAGGAAGTGCTGCGACCGTTCGACTGCGATTGCGATTGCGAATGCGCTTGCTCTGAGGATGTGCGGCCGATGTTTGCGCCAGAAGATTCCCGTTTCGCTACCGCTTGCTGGGCAGTGCGCACCAAAAGCTCCTGCTGGCGCTGTTTCTCTGCTAGCAGGCTCTCTGCTGAGTTTCGTGGTGATTGGCGCGAAGTCGAGTTCCAGGCCAGAGTGGCCGCCTGAGAGGCATTTTTCGGCCGCTGCTGCGCCCGTGGCCGGCCCGAGTTACCCCGTAACGTGCGCAACATGCTTCTTTCTGGCTGTGTTTGCTGCGACGATTGAACCTGGGACAGGGACTGAGCCTGGGACTGAGCCTGAGGTAGCTGTGGCTGCGAGGCAGTTTTTAGAGGTTGCGAAGCAAGATTGGGCGAAAACGAGCGATGGGGCGGAGGCTGCGGCGGAGAGCTTTTAACTGAAGCCACCGAAACCTCGGACAAACTGCCCCCGAAGCTGGCGTTATCCATAGGAACGGTACCTGGCCGCTTTTTATCGTACAAGTTGTAATGCATATTTTTTACGCTGGGCATTGGCGAGCCCGGGCTTGCTGCGTTTCGTGTCAGCTTGAACGAGTTTCTGACCTCTGATTTGGACAAATCAGTCTTTGAGCCCACGGCAACCCGCCGAATCTCGCCGCTCCGTTGCGGAGGTAAATTAGAGACTGAGGGAGTGGAACCGATGGCGTTGCGATACGGATTTGAAACATCCTGTGGCCGGTGAATCCTGGTTTGCAATGCTTGTATGCGGTCATGGCACTGTCTCTCGATGTCGTGGATTGACGAGAGCAAGCTCTTCTCAGCCGCTTTGGTGAGGGGCTGACCGTCAAGTGTGCTGAGCCCCAAATTTATTTGTTCGAGCGTCTCCATCCAGAGCTGGAGGCTTGCTTCTAGCTCGAAGTTGCGTTCCTTCATGATGCTCTGCATACTATTTTGGTATGCTTCATTGTATGTTTTCTGGAGGGTGGACTCCGCTTGCCTGCGACTCCACAATGGCATTTGCTGCGATGTGTGATGCAATGTTCTTTAAGGGCGGATTAGATTAAACTATCTGGTCACGACAATGCAAGGGACTGTAATTTTTCGATGCCACAGGTAGAATGGGACCAGAAGTTCAAAATGCAAAAAAACGAAAAAAAGAGAGGAGGGAGGAGTGCTCGCTGGTGGGCCCAAACGTACTGTAGCAAGCAGATGGAGGCTGCTTAGTTTGATAGGGTCCACATGGATAGGGGTTTGTCTGACGCCGCTGGCATACTGAGGTTAGGGTACGCTCTAAATGTAAGTTGTAGAAATGGGTTGTGGGAAGTCAGCGCTGGTTTGGCAGGTGTTCCGGATAAGTTTCTCGAGTATGCTCAACTGGAAACTCATCTTAATTTCCGAGGAGTGAGTCAGCTGGTTTGAAGTCTCGATAAGTATCAGTGACTCTGGCGGAAAAAGCGCATGTGTTTGTGTTTTTGTTTTTGTTTGCGTGCCAATGTGTAAACGAGAATGTAAGCGTAGCCTTGGGCCTGCACAAGCTCGCCTGATCATATTCACTGCATCTATTTTTGTGTCAAATCTTCGTGTAGATCCGTATTCCTGGATGCTTCCAGATCTCCGTTCGAGCTATACTTCAAATCTGTACTCTCAGACAACCGTGATTAACATGCAATGACTAAGCGGATATCGCTCGATTCCCACCACTGCTGAAAAAGATTAGTGAGCCGGCGGCGAGCAATTTCAAACTCGATTCTCTGAAACCATCGCTAGAAACAAACATCACCAAATGTTGCGAACTGTGGCAAGGAGTGCTATCAGAACGCCGCTCACTCGGTCGAGTCTGGCTGCCCGTTTCTACAGCAACCAGAAGCCTGCTGATCAAAAACAGGATGCCAACCCCAAGAAGATCCTCGATGACGACCTGCTCTCGGCCGCAGGAATGGACACAGAAGAGCCTGTTGACAAGAAATGGGAAGGCGCAAAGCGCTCGCGTGAGGAGCAGACTACCCTTGAGAGACGTGCCCGCTGGAACCGTTGGTTTTACCTGCTTTTCGGAGCCGGAGCGCTTGGAGCAGCCGGCTACTCGGTCAGACCGTTCGATGACGATGAGGCCAAGCTTTTTGGCCAGCGCTCGGACGAATGGGCTCCCGGAGCCATGTGGGCTCGTGGAAAGGCTCGTGTTTGGGGCACATTCGACTACTTCAACGAGCCTGCGTTTGAGAAGCTGCTGCCCGACCCGATGCCTGCGCCCTACGGTCGGCCTCTCACACTTGTTCTTTCGCTAGACGATTTGTTGGTGAAGAGCACGTGGACCAAGGAGCACGGCTGGCGTACGGCTAAACGCCCCGGCGTGGACTACTTCCTGGGTTATCTGGCGCAATACTACGAGCTGGTGATTTTCAGCGACAAGTACCAGGCTTTCGACCAGGACATTGTTCTGAGACTCGACCCCTACCGTGCCTCGATTTCGTACTCACTGTTCCGTGAAGCTACCCGGTTCAAAGATGGCAAAGTCATCAAGGATTTGAATCACCTGAACCGCGATCTCGGCAAAGTTATCATTGTTGATACTAACGCCGATGCCGTTTCTCTTCAGCCTGAGAACGCTCTCATCATGGATAAGTGGGAAGGCAAGGCTGGCGACAAAGATCTTGTGCGGCTGATTCCCTTGCTTGAGCAAATTGGTGCTCAAGCCGGAATCAAGGATGTCCGTCCTGTTCTCAAAAACTACCAGGGCGCCGGCATCAATGTTCTTGATGAGTACGAACGCCGCGACCAGATTAATCGCGCCAACTGGAAGAACCGCCAAGCTTCCGGCAAGAATGGTGGCTGGGCCTCGTCCCTACTCGGTGTTGCTCCGCGTAACCCGGATATGACTCCTCAGGACTACATCCGTCAGGAGGGTCAGAAGGGCTATGTCCAGTTCCAGGCGTACCTGAAGGAGCACGGCGACAAGATGCTTGAGGAGGAGAAGCAGCGCGAGAAGGAGATTATGGAGGAACACAAGATGACTCTCAACAAATTCGTGACCCAGGGTGGCCCTTCGCCTGAAGAGATCCAGGAGACGCTTGTTCGCAAAGAGAAGGAGCGTGCTCAGAATTAATGTACATATGACACATAAGATAAGAAGCTTCGTTTGATCAAATTTTTAATTTTGGAGAGGCCTAATTGCGGGGGTTTGTCCGTCTGTGAACACACCTCGTTAAACACTAGTAAACACTTGTAGAGAAACGAGCCCTGACTAACTGAACATGCCTCTGCTCAACCCGAGGCCGCCGGCCCTGACTACAGGCTTGGCCGTTTTTATAGTGCTGGTGCATTTGCTTGGTGGCAGCACTTTTGAGAACGGCAATGTTCTGGATGACCGCGCTTTGACGCAATTGCAGATCAACAGATTGTCGATGTACCCGCTAGTTCACACGTCGTGGGTCCACATCCTCGTAAACCTTGTGTCTCTGCTTCCTCTTTTACGTGACTTCGAGCTGAAAAATGGTACCGTACGCACGGGAGTGGTCCTGAATGTACTGGCGACTGTGCTGGCAATCCCTTACGTGCTAATTTGCATTGGACTGCGTTCTTCGGCCGCTGTATGCGGTGCTTCCGGCTGGGTCTTTTCGTTCTTGGCCGCGTTCACTTACCATCTGCACAAAGTACAACCGTACCAGACTTTCAAGTTTGTTAAATTGCCTACCTTGGCCTTGCCAGCCGCTGCCTTGGCGCTTTCAGTGTTCGTGCAGCCTGACTTTTTCGCCCTGCTGGGCCACGTTCTAGGCCTTGGTGCGGGCTATTTGATGGCCTTGCACAAGATAGATTTCCTCATTGACCCTCCGGGCAAAGTCATTCTGTTCATTGAAAGGCACATCGCCCCTGGCATTGAGGTTCTTCAAAACATTGTCAAGTTTGTGACCGAAGTCGAGGCGCAATCAATCAGAGAAGACGCGCACGACGCAGGCCACGTTCTTGGATCTCTTTAATTTATAGATTTCAACCAACCATAGATATATTAAATCTTGCCCCAGTTTAATTTTTTTCAAATCTTCGTGTGTTTAAAACTAGCCAACAACTTCAACTTTGCCTGGCCACAGGCAGCCATCGATTCCCAAAACTACGTAACCTGTCATGCCTCCTAAGGGTTGGAAAAAGTACGCGGACGGTTTCAAGCCAGCCAATTCGAGCGGGACCCCGGTCGATGATCGGCAGGTTTATGGTATAGATGAGCTGTTATTGCCTCGCTCAGTTATCGCCACGCTAGCCAAGTCAGTTCTGCCCGAGAAAGCGACTCTTCCCAAAGACGGAGTGACTGCTCTACAACGCGCTACAACCGTTTTTATCAGCTACATTGCTGCTGAAGCCAACAAAATTGCCGCTTCCACTGGCCGCAAAACCGTTTCGCCGGCAGATATTCTCAAAGCGCTCGAAGCCAACGAGTTTGCTGCATTTGTGCCGATTATCCAGTCCAAACTCGACAACCTGGCTCGGCCGGCTGCTGACAAAAGCGGAGATGCGCAGGCAGCTGAGCCGTCGGAAGCGTGACACCGATACTATTTAATATTTAACTTCAGTACGCAGAAACTATATATGGGGCCACTTGCCAGAGAGGGACCCAACTTTTTTGAATATATACCTTGAGGCCAATTTGACTCCATAGTCGTCCTCTACCGAAATGTAACATCCACATTACTAATTGATACTGACATGGAGTACCCGGCACACTGCCCTACCTAGCCAAGAACGCTTTGACGCTTGTGAACGTGCGTGTTTCGAGTTAGCACCACCGTTTCGCCTTTATGGGGTTGGGCCTGTAGCGGTGCTTGGCGAGCACATAGCATGATTGTGCATCAGCAGGGGCAACTATAGCATGTGACCAGTATTGAGTACCGCCAGCCTTGGCACACTATTTCCTTTCTTATTTTTTTTTTTTTTTGAAAAAACTCCATACTGAAGACTCAAGGTGTAGAAACTCTTTAAAACACAGTCGTGTTCTCGCTGCAATTCGGGCACACCTGATCCAGGGTTGGCCCCTTGGAATATCTGCGCCTAATCAGCAGCAAACTCAATCTAAAATGCGCTACTCAGGTACACCCTCATTAGCTTGTGCTGTGTAACAGGCGCGCGCCCTGCTGCACTGACGTCACTGTGACGTCATAGGCACACGAGGTAGGGCTGTCGCGAGATATTTTGGTGGTGACGGTGACGTACTGTCCGGGTCCGGGTTTGCGTGATTAGGCTTGTGAAGATCGAGGCTGTGAGTTATAGTTGATAGATGGCAATGGTGTACATGGCCAAAGAAGAAAAGCGAACGTTCGTTCCCGGCTTCTCAGCAGATGTCCAGCTAGCCTTGGGTGATTAGCCGAGACAAAGATAGATAGAGTCTACGAGCAATACTGACAATGCGGCCGATGACCGTTCCGCCTGGGAAATAAATTGGTTCGTTCAAAAATTCGCCAGAGCTTCGCGAAAGCTGATAAAAACAAAACAAGCAAATAAGCCGCAGACATACATACCCGAAGCCTCATTATCGGCAGCATGCGCTGTGATGCTCTGCCCACCAGCGTAATTAAAATCGTCTTACCCCAGCTTAGACATCCTACATACTCCCCCCATAGGCCCTTTTGTGTTCCGTAGATCTCTGGTTTCTGACTGGTGCGTGGTTTGCATTTGAAGCGAATTAGATCAGGATTATAAGGATATGCCAGTGTTCGAGAACTTGCGGAATTTTATACGCCACGGCAAAAACGCCGAGGACGCACATTCCGCTCAAAACGGTTCCGGTTCGCATACCAGCCAAGCTAACGGTGGTGCTTCCTCACACAAACAGGCGGCTGCTGGCTATAGCAGCGCGAATGTGTCAACAACAAGCTTAGAACAAAACAAAACGGCACAGCGCTCTTCATTGACGCCGCAAATGACGCCGCAAGGCAACGATCAGCAGGGCCGAGCGCAAGGCCAGCAGAAAGACACCGCAAAGGACAAATCACACGCCTACAAGGCGGCTGAGCGGCTTGTGGAAGAAGAAAACCAGCATCGGTCGAGTCTTCCGTCTTATGCGGGTCTTGAAAATTACGAGCTTGTGGAAAAAATGGGCGACGGAGCGTTCTCGGTCGTCTACAAGGCTCTCGATAAGCGGACCAATCAGTATCGGGCAATAAAAGTGGTAGCAAAACGGCATCTGTCTTCGACGCAAAGAGCTTCGGTTTTGCGGGAGGCTGCCATCATGCGGCAGCTACAACACGACAACATTGTGCAGTTGCATGCCTTCCTGGAGTCGGACGATAAGTATTTTATTGTGCTCGAGCTAGTGCCTGGCGGTGAGCTATTCCACCAGATCGTGCGCCTGACGTATTTTTCTGAGGACCTGAGCCGACACGTTATTTTGCAGGTCGCCCACGCCATCAGATATCTCCACGAGGAAGCAGGCGTTGTTCATCGCGACATCAAGCCAGAGAACTTGCTGTTTTCGCCGGCGCCGTTTGTGCCCAGCAAAAAACGTGTGCAGAGGCCAGGTGATGATGATTCGAAGGAAGACGAAGGCGAGTTCACGCCCGGTGTGGGCGGAGGCGGGATCGGCTCGATCAAGTTGGCGGATTTCGGTCTTTCGAAAGTCGTATGGGACACCAAAACCATGACTCCTTGTGGTACCGTGGGCTACACTGCACCCGAAATTGTCAAGGATGAACGCTACTCGAAATCCGTAGATATGTGGGCGCTGGGATGCGTGCTATACACCGTGCTCTGTGGCTTCCCACCATTCTATGACGAGAGTATCGAGGTTTTGACTCACAAAGTTGCTAAGGGCCAGTACACATTTTTGTCACCATGGTGGGACGGTATTTCCGAAGGCGCTAAGGATTTGGTTTCGAAGTTGCTGAACGTGGACCCCGAAAAACGGTATACCATTGACGAGTTTTTGGCCCATCCGTGGATCACGGACCAAGGTTCGGCTGTCGAGAGTACAACGCCTATAGGCCCACCGCCTACGATTGCGACCTCAGAGACGCGTCGCAGAGACGCCGGATTCAAAGGCGCGCTCAAAGATGTCTTCGATGTGTCGAACGCGGTTTACCGTATGGAGGAAGAGACGTCGTTGCGGCAGAACCATCGCGGCGTGGCACAGATTCGCGAGGAGGACGAAGATGAGACGCAGAGCGTGATTGACAAATTGAGTGCGAAGGTGGCCCAGACTCAGCTGACGCCGGCCCAGAGTCAACAACGCGCGCGTCGCGAGCTGCGGAGCGCTCCCAACAAGGGATTTTTCGACTTGCACTTGGAAGGCGCGACGTTGCTCGAAAGGCGGCGTGCGCGTGAGGTTGTACAATAGTACCGCACAAAAACTGAATCACCGACTGTTTAATTTCTGTGCGCCATTGCAACGGTATCTGTGCACTCTTACGACTTTTTTTCCACGGACCCGGCATGACAGACGTTATTTAATATTATTCAATCCATCCATAATAAACCGTTGTATGTCAACAAACGCGTCTGATCTCACGATACAGGGAAAAAAAATACAAGAAGCGAATCTAAGAAAAATCGGGGAAGAATCGAAGCAGTTCTCATGGGTCAGTGTCCGAAGTGGCGGCTTTCGATACATGTACACAGTTCGTCTCGATGAGACTCTGCATTGTGAAAGCTGATACTGAAATGTAGGAATTGGCGAGCAAGAATTGGCGAGCATGAAACCTTTATACTCTTTAGATCGCTAAGACAATGCAATTCTGAACCCGTGAAATTCCCTTCTTAGCCTCGACCAACGCTGAGCGTTAACTCAATCTAGATTATGAACGAAGATGATTTCTCGATTGAGAAATTTGCGGAATGCCAATGCATGCGGTCACACAGCCCACAACATGGTTCAGTCAATACAAGAGCCTCAAAACTTTCCGCCTTGAGCTATGGATGTTATGCAGCACTACCTCCGGCTCTAACCACTAAGCTGCCATGACATATTATCAATTCGTCTGTAATAAATTAAAATGTTAAAATTATCGCTGCCAGCATCTTTCCCGTGCATCTCTTCTACTCCTCATCATCTGCCCAATTAAAATCGGCCGAGGTCCATTCGCTAGGGGGCTTGTATTCCCTGGGAGCCTCATTCGTTTTGGCAAAATCACGTTCTTTCGCAGTATCAATCATCTTAGGGGATCCATGAGTTTGCTTAGACTTCAGGGCTGATCTCGAAGAATCATTTTCGTTGTCCCTTGGCACATGGGCTGCCGCTTTAGCCTTAGTTCTAGACTGAGCAGGGGGGCCTGAAATTTCTTTATTAGACCTTGCGGGTTTGCTTTTTGGGGGTTCAGAGACAATTCTGTGAGATTGGAGTTTTAAAGAAGCTTGTATGCCTGGCGGTAATCTATCTACCGAGCGGCGGCCGCCTCTTTCATTCTGGGCCAGGCGCGAGAGACTTATGAGCTGTGTAGCCTGTGAATTACCTGGGACTTGCGAGCGAGGTATCGAAATATCATCTGAGCTGTGCGGATTACCCTTAGTTCGTCGTTTGGAGGGATTTCGCTTAGAGTTTTGTGGATGATCAGTCTCTGTGTCTAAAACTGCTACGGGCGATGGGGGAGCGGGTTCATCTACCTGAGCCCATTTCGAGACCAATGGCTGGTTAGATTTAACCTCAATTACATGAGATGGTTTTGATTCAAGTTTCGGCTTGGACTTAGCCTGCAAAGTTTGTGTTTCAGCAGGCTTAGGCTCGGCGTCAGGCGCATCTGCCCAGCGGGATTTCAAGGCCATAGTGACAAAGCTGGGGCCTGGTTTGGTGATATTATTTCTGGCGATGGTGGTGTCTTCGATACAGACAAACTCAGGACGCTTGTTGGGATTCTTTGGTTAGAGATTTATTTGTGTTTTTTCTCCGAAAGCGAGTTGATTCGCAATTTTTGTAGAACCTAAACATTTCCCGCGAGCAAGTGCGAATATCAATTGACTGTGCAATTCCTAGCAGCAATAAATTATTGCCATGTGCTTTGTCTCGAGAGTATTGATCGCAAATTGGCAGAGTGAACTATAATCGCCAGGTTTTAGTCGATTCTAGTCAACGTTAGTATAAATCCCTGTAATATGATAGCATGAGACTGTTGGCTCAAAACGATTCCCAAAGACACCCGATCGCCGTTTGCTCATGCCTGCCTCGATCGTGGCAAGTTTCTTAGAGCTGAGCGTACAGATTGAGAAAACAAGATGTAATATATAATTAAAAACATGAAATGTGTTCATTTCTTCATCGCAGACATCGCAGTGGCCATCGACGAGCCACCCATCGCGCTGGCAGACATGATTGTGTTCTTCTGGCGGAGGCGCTGGGAGTTAATCGAGGAGCCCGAGCTGTTCTGCTGGGCGTACATAGTAGGCTGTGGCAGTGCCTGACCCATAGAGGCCATGTTCATAGGCTGCGGGGACCGCTGGTACTGAGGCTTATGTTGGGGCTGGTACTGTTGCTGGTACTGTTGCTGGTACTGATGCTGGTATTGAGGCTGCTGCTGCTGAAACGTTTGTTGCTGGTTCAGAACATTACGAGGACCCGAGGGACGGCGTTGCTCGCCTCTGAGATCGGGCCGTGAGCCCTGCGAATGAAGAACATGGGTGGCAGGCGGCGGGGCGTACTGCTGCGGAGGTGGGGCCCTGCGGGGTGAGCCCTGTGGCAGCATTTGCTGATGTTGTGGAGGCATCTGCTGATGGTGGTACGGAGCCTGCTGCTGAGGTTGGCGACGAGGGCCGGATGGCGAGGGAACCTGTACATTGAGGCCAGGAATCTGTTGCTGCTGCAAAGGTGGCGGGCTCTGGCTCTGGCTCACCCTGCCATTGGCGTAAGGGTTGGCTGCGGCAGGACTGCTTTGGCCGAAGTGCGAGAAATTGTTGAGCACAGGAGTGGTGGGGGCCTCAGAGGTGGTATGATATGGGGGCTGCGAGACAGTCAGAGAGGGTTTCTCGGTGTGACGCTTAATTTGGGGCTGAGACTGGGGCTGTGCCTGGGGCAGAGGCGGTCCTTGGGGCAGAGGCGGTCCTTGGGGCAGTGCCTGGTGCTGGCCCGAAACAGGCCGGCGCTGCGCAGGCGAACGCTGCTGTTTCTGCATGTAGCCCTCGACGTACTCGTTGTAGTCCATGTAGGAAAGATGATTGCTGCGCGGCTGCGAGTTGAGGCTTTGCAGCGAGGAGCTCGTGGAGATTCCGCCGAACGTCGGTTCAAACACATTTTCGGTGCTGGCATTCAGGTTCGGGTTGCCGGCCGTCTCGCGAGCAGAGGCGAAGGATTCGTGCGAGAATCTTTTCTCGTCGTTTAGAACAGGCGTGAGCGGCGTGTTACCCGGAGCAACGATCAAAGTGTTCGGGTCCTGGCCCTCGGACGCAGACCGTTCGTGGCCCATCGGACGCGGCCCGGTAGGAGCCAATCGCCGCGGGCCAGTCGTAGCTGAGTGAGATATCGCGCCCGCAGCAGCACCTGCAGCCACACCAGTGGCCGCACTAATACCAAGCGCAGCGCCAGCAACCGGGGGTTTAGGCGCAGGGCGGTGGGCCTCGCCATTTACTGCTGCCAGGCTGTGCAGCGAGCCAGAAGTAGACATGTTGGTGCTGGCGCCGTAGTTCTGGGCACTGGGGCTCTGGCTGGTCTGAATAGGCGTACGGGGTGCCTGGAACTGGCCCTGCGAGGCCATCTGTTCGAGATGCGGCTGCGACACCGCTCTGATTCTTTCGCTGTTGCCGTTGCCATTGCGCGAAGCGTTTGGAGCCACAAGCTCACCGCCAAACTCTGTGCGAACAGACGATTTCGAGAGCGATGTCTTGCTGGCCGACGTGAGTTTCGGGCGAGGGTCGACCTCACGCGGGCTGGCCGCTACACCGCTGCGTGGGCTGCCGGTCGAGGACTCGCCACTGATCTTGTGGATGTCGCCGGCACCGCGGTAGCCGGCCGCGATTTTGCGGGCCAGTAGGTCTTTAATTTTGTCGAGCCACTGATGCGAGTCCCAGCGCTCGGACTCGGCCAACGAGCTGAGCATCACGATGTCCAAAACGTCGCAGTAGTAGATCCGCGGCAGTGTGGGCATGGCAAAGAGCATCGAGCGGAGGTCGGCCTTGTCGGCGTTGAGGCGCTGCGGACGGCCGTAGAGCTGGAACACGTCGAGCAGTGGAATAATCGAGCGAATGAGCATCTCGAAGCCCTGGATTCCGGGGTGCTGCTCGGGCATCATGAACACCGACGAGAGTTTCGGCTCGGCGTCGTCCTGAAACTGCACGTAGCCTTCCAGTTTCATGAGCGTTGAAACATTAACAAGCACCGCGCGCTCGGGAAAAACGGCGTGGCACGTGTATGCCCGCAGAACGGTCGCCAACGGCGGCTTCTTGATGGCCTTAGGATCCTCGTAGAAGGCCACGCGGCCAAAATCTATCTTCTTGCGTTTCTCGCTGCCAAACACCGCAACGTACTGCTGGATCTCCTTCTTGGTGAGCAAATTGGAGGGCGTAACCACGCACCACACGCGGCGCCACGGCATACCCACGCCAAACCGCACGGAGCACCAGTCTTCGCGCTTGGATTTCGTGGGACCCAGCAGCGTGCGAATGCCGTTCAGCTGTGAGCCTTTGGCAGAAAGCAACGCGCCCGTGTACGCCTCTTGCAGCGCTGTGTTTTCAAAACTCGCGAGCCGCAGAGCAGCCGTCCATTCGTTGAACTGCTTGGTATCGGCAAACTGCAGAAGGTACCGGTTCTTGGCAGTGGTGGACAACACAATAATGTTCTCAAGGTTGCCGCCAGGACTCGGAAGCGAGGACATAACCTTAAAGTATGCGTCAGTAGTGTTGATATAGGTCGGCTGCGGCTCCTCGTCTCTGTCGAGCGCGCTTGCTTCCCACGTACTCAGAACCGAGCCGGTCAGAGTGCCGAAAACCTCGACCCACTGGCGGTTCTGCACAGGGCGACCGTCGTGTGACAGGTCGGCAAGCAAATTAAAGTAGCCCTCACAGTAAATCCGCGCGCCGTGAGCCGTCAGCAGCGAAAGCACGGGGATCATTTCGGGAGGCGTATCCTTGCTTGCTTCGGGCATGAGCGGCTTGGAAATCACAGTTTTCGGGTGCGGTGCGCGCTGTCCGGGCTGGGTCTGGCCTTGCGGAATGGGTCCTGAGCTGTAACGAGCCATGTTCACGTCTGCAGGCAGCTGAAACGACTCATCGGGCTCGAATTCGTCAATGTTGGAGTTCGAGTTGGAACGCGAGCGGGATTGGGAGCTGGAGCGGGACTGGGACGCAGCCATCGAGGGGACACGCAGGCGGTTAAGAGCTTTCATCTGTGCGTCTGTTGTGTGCGTTTACGTTTGTGTTTGTGTTTGTGTAGGAACAGGTGGTCTTTGCGGCTCGGGTCAGCTCGCTTCCGTCTCTTCAATTCTTGTGCTTCGAGTAGATGGGGGTAGTTACGTTCTAAAATAAGATTCTAGTCGCACTTTGCAAAACTCGAGGGTCCAAACCGGGTAAATAATCAATCAACAAAAACTAACCGCTTGTTTCTGTGCTGGGCAAGCCAAAGGAAAAATCACCGCTTAGGAATGTTTATGCTGTGACAACTACGCGAGTGGAGAAGCAGTTTGGGAGCGGCGCCTTATCATATATATGTGTCAGGCTAGTGGGTCTTTCGACATCCGGGCATGAGCAACGGGGGTAGAGGCCATCTGGACCAATAAGTGGGCAGCCTGGGTACGAAAAGCCGCGCTAATTTTAATATAAGTATTATTACGTCGGTTAAAATAAATTTGGCCGTCCCGAGCAAGGCAATTGATCCAACCTCTAACCCGCTGCGAGCACAGCGCTTTCGCAAACGGCCCCAAAGGCTTGGCTAGCTGTCCCCTCTCCCCTTGATATTCATAGCTGAGGTTAGGAAGCGCTACGCCTTGAATTTCCGGGCCCTAGTTGAGGAAGGGCTCGAAAGCTTAACCTCAGTGGTGCACCGGGTCATTTAGATTAACTCCATGTATATGTTCAAGTTAATCTTAGTTACGCGATATTTAGAGTTGAGCTGTAGCTGGAATTTGGGGCCTGAGACGCCGAAAATTGCCATTACTAGCTTATGTTCTCTGCAATCATGATGCACCTGCAGATCGACCACCTCTAGCAAACTGCAGAGCTCCAACTGAAGTATAACGTGCCCCAGATTTGTTTCAGAAACAAGCAAACCGCATATCCTCGAGGCACTTATTCAGATCTGTGGTATGCGCGCCTGCTCCGGAAAAAATGAGTTCGAGTGAGGCGCCTTTTACAGGGACTCCGAGTCTTGTTTGCCCCTGGCACCCCCGTGTTTTGCCAGGTACGGGGGGCGGCTTGGGAGTACGCTGCTTCGCTTACTGGTTAAGGCAGTCTCTGGAAAAGTACCCTTACCTTCGGTCCTCGCTTAGCTTCTAAATTTGTCAAAGTTGGTTGTAGGTTTCCCGGTGTGCTGCAATAAATACTTAAAATGCACCTCTCGTCAGAGCCAAGAGGAACCCGTAATCTCATCTGTGCCAACAACTTCAGTGTTCTAGAACTTGCGCTGATCGTATTATATACATAATGTACCTACCTGCCTTGAAACTTTTATATGCTAAGCCTCCTCTAAGCGGGGAGTACGAGCTATGGTGCGATCATCAGGGTTTTGCAATAGAATTTTAGATTTCCATTTTGTTTTTGTGACTGAAGGGATGTGGACTTTAAGATTATTAAGGTTCGAATAGACGTGAGATTGAGAGTATGATTTAAGTGATTAGAAACTACAAAGTTATGGCGCCGGTTGTATTTTCATAAGATAATAACAAGAAACGTCGATGAAATTCCATTATGACGCACACGAAAGACTGCCGGAACCGCAGGTGGAGAAAATCGGGCGATACCGGAGACAACAACAGGGACCCCTCACCAAGATAAAGACTGCGTCTTGAAAAAGCACAGAATCACAAATTGAGCACTTATAGAGCCCGAAATTAGGAAGTCTCGGTTATCGCCTATCGTTTCCGACTCAATACTGAAAATTGTTGAGCGTCACAGAGCCCTAGCCCAAAAAGTCCACAAAACGTATACGAATGCTCTGTTGCTCCTCGTTTTGGCTCTGAAGCCAGCGCATTCATAGGCGTGGCACTCTATACATAAACTAAAGTTAGCCGTTTTGTATTATTGTAGTCAGAAAATGTCAAAGCCATCGCTGAAATTCACCGGCCACGTGCCAAGTCACCCGCTGCTCGACGATACCACTATGTCGCTCCAACAGGCCCTAGCCCTAAAGTTACCCGGCCGAAGCGATGTGAGGACAGAGTATATAGCCGCTGGATGCATCACTTCTCAGGTCTACTACCACATTTCAATTTACACAAACTAAAATGGGTGTCCAAGATATTCTTTCCCGCAAGTCCGGCGTCATTGTTGGTGACGATGTCCGCAAGCTTTTCGACTACGCTCAGGAGAAGGGCTTCGCCATTCCTGCCATCAACGTTACCTCGTCGTCGACTGTTGTTGCCGCTCTTGAGGCTGCCCGCGACAACAAGGCTCCCATCATTCTGCAGACCTCTAATGGTGGTGCTGCCTACTTTGCCGGCAAAGGTGTGAGCAACACTGACCAGAAGGCTGCCATCGCTGGTTCCATCGCTGCTGCCCACTACATCCGCGCTATTGCCCCTGCCTACGGCATCCCCGTCGTTCTGCACTCCGACCACTGTGCCGAGAAGCTGCTCCCCTGGTTTGACGGTATGCTCGAGGCCGATGAGGCTTACTACAAGGAGCACGGCGAGCCTCTGTTCTCGTCGCACATGATTGATCTCTCCGAGGAGCCTCACCCCGAGAACATCGCTACCACTGCTAAGTACTTCGAGCGTGCCGCCAAGATGAACCAGTGGCTTGAGATGGAGATTGGTATCACCGGCGGTGAGGAGGACGGTGTCGACAACTCCGGCGTTTCGCAGGACAAGCTTTACACCCAGCCCAACGAGGTCTTTGCTGTGCACGAGGCTCTTTCCAAGATTTCGCCCAACTTCTCGATTGCTGCTGCCTTTGGCAACGTCCACGGTGTCTACAAGCCCGGCAACGTCAAGCTGCGCCCTGAGATTCTTGGCGAGCACCAGAAGTACGCTAAGGAGCAGCTTAAGACCGACAAAAAACACCCTCTCTACCTGGTCTTCCACGGTGGTTCTGGCTCGTCGCAGGAGGACTTTGACACAGCCATCAAGAACGGTGTTGTCAAGGTCAACGTCGACACCGACTGCCAGTACGCCTACCTTACCGGTATTCGTGACTACGTTCTCAACAAGAAGGACTACGTCATGTCGATGGTCGGCAACCCTGACGGCGAGGACAAGCCCAACAAGAAGTACTTCGACCCTCGTGTCTGGGTTCGTGAGGGTGAGAAGACCATGTCGCAGAAGATCACTGACAACCTCAAGATCTTCCACAACGTTGACGTTTTGTAAGCTCTCTGTATGACTGACGTTTCGACCGCTAGTACGGAGTTCAAGGTAACACCGTTTACACCAACTGGTCGACCGTGTTTCCTTGACTTAATCAGCTAGTTATGGACCAAGTTTTGTATAGCAAATTGATGATTTGAAGCTACTGCTGAATCTTGCCGACACAGTTATATTGATATGAAGAGGCGCTCAGCATGAGCGTACCGATGGACTACATAGACATCAAACTACTCCAGTGTGCATTTGGCTGCCGTTCTAATGTATTAGCTCACGCTGCCGAGTTTAATACATGCGGTCAGGCAGCTTTAATCAAACCTTAATGAGTCCGCACAGACCAAAACTCCGGCCAGGGCAGTATCACTTATCTCTCGCTCCAAGTAGTTCATCTCGCCTGCTTAGAATTACATGTCTCGAGCGGTTTTGGCTGCCTGTGCCGCGTTTCTCATATCCCCAGCTGCCGCCATGTGGCCCGTGCCGTGGATTGTGGGAGCGGCCTGCGGTAAAGCCTCATTGCGAACCTGGAATTGTGACGAGTATAGTGCCACCAAATGCTCGTGCAACGACCCTAATTTTCTATCAACTGTAGGCTCATGCATCACGGAACACACTAAACACAACGCTACCGAGATGGGCATGGCCTGGGATCGGTTCGATATTACGATCTGCCAGCTCATTTACGACGAGTCTGTGGGATCTGACATCTGGTCAACCGACGAACACCCAAATGTCACAGTTTCGACGCGCGAGTTCGAGCTTTCGTTCAAGGGAGAGTACAACAATTTGCGCCAGAAGGATATGTCCCTGTGGCTCGGCTACGGTATGATAATCTACTGGACGGCCATCATGGCGCTGTCTGCCTTCAAAAAATTCTACACTCATATGTCTTTGCGACTGGCTGAACAGCGTACTTGTATGAAACGCCCCGGATTGTGGTATAGACGTATGCAGCGCCATATTTTGATGCCAGCTTTGTTCGGCGGTAGACACATGGTGAAGTTCAAGACTTTGGGCATGTCGTTCCAATTCGCCACTAGATTTGAAACTCTAGCCATTCTTGGTTACCTACTGCTCGCAATCGTTTTTATGCTGACGCCGTATACATTCATGGATGAGGATCCTTACTTCCAGACCCGCTGGAAAGAAATGATGCGCTATGCCTCTGACAGATCTGGAATTATCGCCACCATCAACTTCCCAATGTTCATTCTATTTGCCATGCGTAACAATGTGCTTATTTGGATAACAGGATGGTCATATTCCACATTTAACGTGTATCATCGCGCGATTGCACGGATTTGTTTCACTCTTTTGATAATCCATTCAGTCACAAAGCACATATTCTCAGCCAGCTACGGAGGTAGCTTGACAAAATATTTTTACCCACTGATGTATTACCGGTATGGAGTGGCAGCAATGGGATTGTTCTCGATTATGATTGCGGTGGCCTCTTTCCGCGAACGGTATTACCAGTTCTTCCTGTGGGTCCATGTCCTCTGTGCTATAGGCGGCACTGTCTGTAGCATCAAGCACTTGGATGGTATTGGCTACAAGGAGCCATACTACGTTGTATTCAGCTTTTGGGCTGCGGACTACGCTCTCAGATTTCTGAGGATTGGCGTGTTCAACTTTGCCGTTCTATTTCCTCCAATCAACGGATCTCAGCGCATGTCGTTTGCCAGAGTGAAAGTCCACAACCAAGAAATTATCTCTGTTGAGGTCATGCTTCCGACAAGGTGGGTAGTAAAGCCCGGACAGTATGTCTATCTACATTTCCGGAGATGGGCATTTATGGGGGGACACCCTTTTTCTGTAGCTGGACCTTCTAGCTCCGGCTTAGGCCTTCAAGTTTACTGTAAAGCTAGAGCTGGTATGACCCAGAGACTGTTGAGGCGTTTGATCAAACTGGGTTGCAACACCGAGTCTCCTGCCACTTTGCCCGTATATGTTGAGGGACCGTACGGTATATCGGCGCCGGTTGAGAGGTATGATGAGGGCCTTTTTTTTGCCGGAGGTATCGGTATTACTGGTGTCCTTTCATATATCGAAAAGATGATTGGAGCATCGGAGGCTTCAGGTTCTGGAGACTCTATGGATAAAGTGAGAGATGGTGGCAATAAGAAGTTGATCAATCTTGTATGGACCGTCCAGAAGCGAGCAGATATTGAGCCAGTTTCCGAAAGACTTATGGCATTGAGCAAAGCGGCTGAGGTCCATATTCAGATCTATACCCGAATCATTCGCACTCAAGCACATTTGCAGCAGTACGCTGCAGAGCTAGGAGGCTACAGCCCTGGACATCTTGTGGATGTTCCGACGTCACGATTAAATACTGCTGAAATGCCCCGCAGTAACGTGTCCTTGCTCGACAGCCATTCCCAGAATTCGACGGACAGCAGCAACGAAACTCGTTCAGAGCTCGCCAGTCCCTTCAAGACTCAGATAGAATACGAGTCCTTGGAAACGCTGGGAGCTGCTCCAACTCAAGGAGTTTTGGTGGGAGGGAGAAAGTCTGGCGAGACTTTGAATTTTAATGCGGCGCGGCAAAGTGAAACCTTCAGTGTTTCTGGAGGAACAGCCAAGCATCACATCCATTCCAATCTGGGCCGACCCCAGAATGCGCGAGCCGACATTCTCAGCAAAATTGGAATTATGGAGTCCTACAACTTTTCGGAGCACCAACAGCCGAAGTATGCGGGGATGACCATCACTCGTACCAAAGATGAGAAGTCGGGGGAAGAGATCGAAGACTTCATCATCGAAGGTCGCGCTAACATTGACGACATTGTCCGGTCGGCTTTTACCCACTCCCAAGGCTCAATTGCCGTTGTGGGCTGTGGTCCGCCACTACTCATGGACAATGTGGCTTCCGCAGTAGCGAGTAATCTAGAAAAAGTTGCTCACGGCCGGGTGGATTACTTCGAAGAGGCGTTCTCTTGGTAGACCATAGTTACAGTATTCGGATAAATTGTTTCTAGTGGCTTCGTATTTGCTGGGCATAAGTGCGCGAGAAGGCGTCTAATATATCCGTGCACAGCTATGCAGGTGCTGTTATAGGCGCCAGGCTAATGCAGCTGAGTCGAGCCTTGACTTTGAAAGCGGACGGACGGACGAGTTGTCCGAGAACAAAATTCCGTGGGTTTTATCGAGAAGCCAGATGGCAAGTTGGAATGGCGTTTTTCCTACTACACAGCCGTCTCGATCCAGACAGCTCGTGAACCTCTTAACAGCCATTCTCTTCAATCTTGCACAGCATCGCTTGGGAAGCGGGTAGCTTGCAGGCCGGGGTTCCCAAAATAGAATGCACCCGCCCGTTTGTCAGGGGGTCGTTTCCTCGTGCCTTGATCCCAGTGCTTCAGCATGCATCCCTAGAACCCTTCAGTTCAGGGTTAGGCCACACCACACAGCAGCATTGGGTGTTTATGTTCAAAGCTTCTTCAATCGAAACGACAAACATAGTGCAGACTCCGGCTCGTCTCGAGAAACTAAAAATAACCGTTCGGCACTGATTACGAGCATTCCACGCAAACGTAACATCCCACAATTGCTGAGCGGTCTGTGAAAAGCTTTGAAGACTGAGTCGTGAGCGTCTTTCCAGAACACCTACCGACCGCATTACTTGGCCAATCAGCCAGATCACATTAAGGTTTGCCAGCTCGCTATGGTAAATGCTCAGTATTCTAGTCTCGAGGTTCCTGCGTACTACGAGGACTCGGACGAAGGAAGCATCCAGGCGAGTCCTCTGCTAGAGCAAAACGAGTCATTCGAGGCGCCGGCGCCGACAATCCTCGCTCGAACCGCAGAGTACGTTCCGGCACATAATGCTACGAATGGTCGATCTTCGTTCCACCAAAATGCGAAAAATCCGCCATCAAATCAAAGACGAGTATCCTCGGGCACTTTACGGGCTGCCGAGCAGGAGTTTGGCACGTTTGATGCGTTTGAAGCCTCGGGCACCTTCGAGGCCAACCCGCCTTCAGAGCCCATACACTACGGTAAGAAGAAGAGTCGGGCCTCCGCCATATTCTCCCGCAAAACTGATGCGTCGAAGAATGGCCTGAAAGGTGAGGACCTGGGCACGGGACCCATGGGGCCTATTTCTGGCCCAGTCAAACCCCCATCAGACACAGGCCTGGGCTTCGACCCCAACGGCGAAGTTTCAGGTCCTATTTCCGGCAGTGTAAAGCCTCCCAGCGGATTCAAAGATTCCCGAAAAACTCAAACCGAAAGCAATTTTAGGAATGTGAGCGACATAAAACCGATATCAGGCCTGCATCACAATCAACAACGACAGACTCAATCGCACGCCTCACGAGACGAGGATGAGCCACTGCCGTTTGCACGTACAAAAATGGCAGCTGCCAGCTCACGACCGCAGTCTGCGTTTGAACTGCCATCAATCTCTATGGGTTTGACCATGTCGAACGAAAAGTACCAGACTTATCGCAAGTCCCTGTCCTCGCTCGACATGCTCCAGCGCCAGGACTCGATGGCTTCAAGGCAGGTTGGCAGCGATGAAGAGTTTGGTTCCGATGTTGAAGTAGAGAACGACAACGATGAGGACGCAGGGTTGAACGATCGTGAAAAACGTCGTGAGGCAGCCAGAAGACGCCAAGAACAGGATGCCAGGCTCAGCGTGTACCGCCAGAAAATGAAAGGGATTATCGGCGAGGGCAGAACAGGGATGCCGCAAATGGCCCAGGCCCCTGACACAACAACTTTCGACGAAGTCAATGAAGAAGATGACCTCGAAAACGTGCCTTTGGCGGCTTTGCGAGTGATCCAGGGAACCGGCAACAGGGGCCGCGGCCGTCTGCCTAACTCGGCGTCGTCTGCCTCGGGCCAACGGCTTGCAGCCTCGCGATCCACATCTCCCATACGTCCGTTGCTGGCCAAACGATCAACGTCCCCGGGCATGCATTTGCCGCGAGTTTTGCAGAGCCAAGAACAAAGAGTCAGCCGTGGCTTGGTTGCTTCAATCGCTAAAGAAGAGGATGCCAAAGCACGACGGCAAAGTGTTGGTCCTGGATCTCAGCTTTTCGGTTCCTCTCCAGAAGAAACGGGTGATTCTGCATTGGCTGATTTGCGGATGCAGGTCTCGCAACTCGCCGAAATGCAGGCCCAGATTTATCATTCAGTCACGGGCATGGTTCCCCCGCAGGTAAACCCACAGCGTGGATACGCAGGCAGTATTGCGTCGGGAGCAAATAGCATACGGTCGGGATTTTCGCCGCAACCGAGGCCTTATTCGACTATCAATGGCTGGAGTAATGCCAACAACAACATCAACAACAACAACAAAGGCTACCAGCAGCATCGACCATACCATTCTGATGCTAGTTCGCTTAACGCCAGCCGTGCTAATATCAACATGAGCTCGCAAATGAGCGTCTATGGAAACCATCAGCCGGATCGTTCACAGTATAACACCAGCCGCGCCAGTTTCGCAAGTGCTCCAGGTGGGTACTCTGTGGGCCAGCGGTCTGTTTTTCGGGGAAATTCTCTACCCAGCTCACCATACGCCCAGTACTCGCCCTCTCAACAGTTTTCACCCTACTTCGGTCAGAGCCACAGCGGCCACCAGCGTATGCCTTCGCAGATGTCGCAAAGTCCTCGTCCAGTGCAACAGCAAGTTCCACATCAAATGCAGACGCCGATGCCGCCGCAATCACAACCGTTGCACCATCAGATTCAGAACCGTCCTTCGATGATGCGATTAGTGGGAGACTCAGAAGACTCAGAAGATGACGACGAGGCCTGGCAGGCGATGTTGTCGAAACGGCAGGGTCTGCGCGCGCAATGGGCTGCGAAGTAGTTCAGCAGGATTTGGAATCAGAGGCTTGTTCGATAGAATTGTTCGTAGCCGTAACTTATTTAGTTTGCTTCTTGATAAACGTGGCTACAAGTTGAGAATGTGTGTCGAGATATGCTAATACCATGCTGGAAGCCGCGCAGTCGAAGAACTTTGGAGCACATACGAAATAGAGATAAAAACAAAAGAATTTCCGAAACATCCAATTGATGCTTATTATCTTTGCGTCTCAATTCTTTCCTGCCTTGATTTTTACCCTCGACTGGCCTGAATTCTATTCTCTTGACAGATCTCTACCTATAGCCTACCTCGTTTTAATTATAATCTTAACTGATGATCTTATCGTCACAGTAGGACATAAATAAAATGCTTTGATTTTGGGATTTCTACGCACCAGCCCGTTGAAATCTATCATAGCCTCAATAAATATCTAAATCGAGAAAGTCTGTGTTTACAAGCGGTTCCGACGCGTGCCTCATGCTGGACGGAAGGGTCTGGGAAGTCTGTGCATGACAACCAGCCACATATGCGTCAGTCAACTGGGGGTATCCAAAGAGTGGAGTTCGGCTATCAAGTAGAGTACAGGGACGCTTGCTCGTATTGGCACGTAGCAAAACTATGCATTCAAACAGATATTTATACCTGGAGTGTCGTAGATTTGTCGTTAGCGGATGGTGTAGCACAACAGCGCTCAGAGTCGGGCTCGCGAGACTTAGACCTAGACCTACATTTTTACTTAAGTGATCTCCGTAATTAATTATGTTGAATGCACCTCGCTCGCTCGTAAAGCTTCAAGCCAGCAGTTCCGGGGTATTCGAAGTAGAGGCATCAGTATACACCAATTAGAGATGAGCATGGCTCGAGAGCTAAATTCTGCTGTCAGGGCTAGTTGAAAGACTTGGTTGGTTTTTTTTTTTTTTTTTTTTTTTTTTTTAATTGACGTTAATCGGAACCACTTCAGTCCCAAGAATATTGAATCGCCTGATTCTGTGCAATCCAAGCAACGCAAACGGCACGCGTCCAGCTAAGCTAGGCCTGCAGGTAAATAGAAGGGCGACGCGTCATTCCGGGTGACAAAGCAAATTGGCGG
Organism: Wickerhamiella musiphila; assembly: GCA_030558175.1. Lineage (NCBI taxonomy): Eukaryota > Fungi > Ascomycota > Dipodascomycetes > Dipodascales > Trichomonascaceae > Wickerhamiella > Wickerhamiella musiphila. Next base: position 60,702 of record JAJMSA010000020.1, read on the forward strand.
CTGTAAGACATCGGTTTTTGTGGCGTGTAAACTGCAAGTCTGAGAACGCATTCCAGCTTTCCACAGGCAGAAGCTTCGAATTCAACGTTTTCATCATCACATACTTTCATTAGCCCCCCACAAACCTCAGAATTGCACTTCGCTCCCTGCATAGGCATGCAGGTGAGCCTGTGGGAAAGCAGGGTCCGGGCTAACCCATTAGGTGCAGGATTAGTAGTAGGTATATATTACGCGCCTGGGCCGCACTTTTCTTTTTTCACCACAAGCAACACACGGGCTATACCACTGTTCTGTCTTGCTGCTAACCACAAAAATGTCTCTTGAAACTCCCTCCAAACAGGCAGCTGCCACCATCGAAAAGATGGATCTCAATCGCGACAACGTGCCTAATTTCGAGGCCGAAGTCGCCAAACGCAACGCGCTTAAGACGGTTCCAGAGGAGAAGGCGAAGCCTGCTTCTGAGGCTTCTTCCGACAAACAGCACACGTCTGAGTATCTTTCGAGCGCACACAAGGAGGAGCGGACGCGTCTGAAGGCTCTGGAAAAGGAGGAAGCCATTCTCAAGGAGAACCCAGGCCGATTCGTGCTGTTCCCTATCCGCTACCACGAGATCTGGCAGGCGTACAAGAAGGCCGAGGCCTCGTTCTGGACGGCCGAGGAGATTGATTTGGGCAAAGACACTCATGACTGGGAGAATCGTTTGAACGACGATGAGCGGTACTTTGTTTCGCATGTGCTTGCGTTTTTTGCTGCATCCGATGGCATCGTCAACGAGAACCTGGTCGAGCGTTTCTCGGGCGAGGTGCAGATCCCTGAGGCCAAATGCTTCTATGGATTCCAGATCATGATGGAGAACATTCACTCCGAGACCTACTCGCTGTTGATCGACACCTACATCAAGGACTCGAAGCAGGCACAGTACCTGTTCAACGCCATCGAGACCATTCCCTGCATTGCTAAGAAAGCTGAGTGGGCTCTGCGCTGGATCTCCGACGACGAGTCGACTTTCGGCGAGCGTCTGATTGCTTTTGCTGCTGTAGAGGGCATCTTTTTCTCGGGCTCGTTTGCGTCCATCTTCTGGCTCAAGAAGCGCGGCCTCATGCCCGGTCTCTGCTTTTCCAACGAGCTTATTTCGCGTGACGAGGGTATGCACACCGACTTCGCCTGCATTCTGTTCCAGCACTTGAAGAACCGTCCGTCAGCGCAGATTGTCGAGCGTATCATCACTGAGGCGGTCGAGATCGAGCAGGAGTTCCTCAGCGACGCCCTGCCCGTTTCCCTGCTCGGCATGAACGCCAAGCTTATGTGCCAGTACATTGAGTTTGTTGCTGACCGTTTGCTGGTTGCTTTGGGCCAGAAGAAGCTGTACAATGCTGCCAATCCGTTCGATTTCATGGAGAACATTTCGCTCGCTGGCAAGACCAACTTCTTCGAGAAGCGTGTCTCGGACTACCAGAAGGCTGGTGTTATGACCAAGACCGACGACAACAATGCTTTTGCTCTCGATGAGGAGTTTTAAAATGTTTTATGATGATTTATGATAGTAATTATTTTGTTTAGCTGACTTGTTCATGCCGCAGTGGCAATTGCCCTGGACAACTGCCCCGGTAGGCGGCCCTGAAAAACTACGTGCTTGACAATCACACAATGCGAGATGTCCCCCTATTTTAGCGAGTTCATCGCTCAGTATATGAGAATTGACTAGACTCTGTTATTTGTCTTGCATGGACTCTTCAATTGGTTTCGGAGGATTTCTGCGGTCGTGCGGCCCGGAATAGACAGGGTTCTCATGCACTTTATTCAGAGCATCTCAATGCAATACGGGGTGTGAATTCAAAGCATGCCGGTCAGGCGATAGCAGCACTGTTAAACAAGAAAAATTCATAGGAACACAGCGGTGTTCTTTAAGATGTGAACTGCCGAGCGACGTTTCGAGTTGTGGCGAAAGAGCGTTTGGCAGCATGATTTGCCGGGGCAGGCCTCCGTTCGAACAAAGATGAAGGTCTCATGCGTGCGGGGTGGCGTCTGGGACAAAACTAGAAGAGAAACACAAACGCCCCATGCCATGCCTGGGAGCCCAGCATGTCACTCCATTCTTGACCACACCCGTGATCATAGACTGCAGGCGGAACATCCCACGGAAACCGTCTATATAGTATCATAAAAATTTAATAAATAGATCTGTGGGCTCAGCAATTGCAGCGACACTAGAGGTGGCGACGCACTCAAAAGAGCCCCAATTAATATAGCCCAATACCAGAAGTGGTAGCCTGCTCGAAGCCTGCCAATCGTGGGCAGACTGAGACGGGAAGAGGGCATGTCGATTCACGACAAAATCTAGTTAGATCACGTTCGCGTTCACGGAAAAAATGACGTGTGTGTTGCAGTTCAGGCTGTCTGGGAAGTTTTATCTTGGCCTTTCAGTTTACAAACAGCAGAGGAGATCCGATCGATGGCGCTCTCAGAATCATTTTCGACCGCATTCAGTAGCTCTCCCAGGAGCTCGTCGATTTGGTTCTCCTCGATACCGCAACCGATTGCAAGAACCTTGCGAAGCTTCGACTCGACAACAGTTGAGCGTTTGCGCAGAGAGTCCCGCAGCACCAGCAGTTCTTGTTCATTTTCTTTGTAGGCCATAAGTCTCGCTTCAAGAACTGCCGGTGGCAGCTCGCGCTCAACCCTGAATGGCTGGTCGGCGTCGTATTTCTGCGACTGCAATGGCAGGGGAGTGCCGCGGCCCTGTTGTTTTTCGGTGCGCAAAAACTCTTCTTCTTCAGACTGGATGACTTGCTGCAAGGTCTGCTCGGCCTGCTGGTAAAACTGAAGCGTGGATTCATACGACTGCATTTCAGTCGTTTGCGAGCGGATCTCCTGCAGTTTGTTTGTGGCATTTCGCAATTCGGCATGCAGCCGATCGAACTCGGCCTGTTTGAGCTGCGCCTGGCGGCCGTAGCTGCTGTCGAGCTGCTGCAGTTCGTCGTTCACGAGCCCCAACAGCTCCGTGCGTTTTTCGTCGGCCGAAAGCATGCCCGAGTCGGCCGCGTCGTTGCCAGCAATAACGCCGGACTCGGTGATTTGGGTGGAAGCCGGTGCTGGAGGCAGAGACTGGATGAGTGATTCAACAACAGAGAAATCTACCGGACGAAGCCTTGCCCGGTTAGCGGCGTAAATATCTGCTCTGACATCGATCAGTTGCCGAGCTAGATGCTTGTTGCCGATGCGAGCGACGATGTTCAGCGCAGTGTCGCCGTTGCTGTCTCGAACATTCACGAGACGAGCGATGACGTGTGGCAGGCTGAACTCCGGCAATTGCGGCCCACGGTTGACTACCCACTCGAGCAGCGTGTGTAAGTAGTACTTGGCTGGTTCGGCACGACCGTTTATTCCTGCAGTCAGCGCAATATGATGCAGCAGAGTGCGGCCCTCGTGATCCCTGAGATACAGCGTTGGGTATATTTCGTCGAGCAGGTCGCCAAACGAGCCCAAATTGGCATTGTTGGTGACGAGCACGGCTCGCATCAGCGGCGTTTCGCCAGCAACATTGGCCCGTCTAGCATCCGCACCATTCATCAGCAGTTCTCGCACCAGCGACACTCTACCCAATGCAGCGGCCCAATGCAAAGCTGTGTGACAGCTATCGTCGATAGGAACATCTATCAAAACTGGGGCGTGAGTTCGCAGAATGTTTGCGAGCGGCTGGTCTTCATGATTCAGGAAAATGTCAGTAATGATGTCGCGCGACCGATCGTAGTTCGGAGTTGAAGGTTCTAGCGGGGGCAAGAGCTCTGTGGCCAGCTGATTGATGTTAGCGGTACTGCTGTTGCTGTTTTTGTTGTTGCTGCTGCTATTGCTGTTGTTGTTCGTGTCCTCATTATCACCAATTTTGTTGTTGCTGATACTGGCGCTGCTCTGATGCCTCATTGAGTCAATTGGTTGGCTTTGGCCCTGACTGTGATTATGAGAATGACCCATATGATTTAAATGGTGGTCACCGCGAAGCATCTGACCAGGAGGACCCAGGGGAATCTGAACAGGCGGCACAACCTGCGGCGGCGGCACAACTTGCTGCGATTTTTTGCGTCGCGGCGTGCCCCGTTTCTGACTGGGCGTGTTTGCCAGATTGCCCATGTCGTACTCGAGTAGTGGCCGCAGAGCATCAGCCACTTTGTACTGCTCGCAAAGCCTCAGGCCGCGTTGAAACGGTACCCACGTGCCTTGATATCTGCCGTATCCACCTTGGACTTTTTCGCCGTCGAACGCTATTTCCTGCTCGAGGATCTTGGTTCTCCGCGATTTTTCGACCCCTGCGACCTTGAGGATCTGGGTCGCGTTCAGTGCAGAGTCACGTGTCCGACGCATCACGGGTTGGCCCTGGATTTCGTACTCCAGAACAACAACATTCGAATACGTGGCAAGGTATACGCCGTCCACGCTAGTTTGTGACTTGTCAAGCGGGTTCGCAAACACCGGTGTTTCGAACATGCCGGGAGCTATGCCTCCCCCTCTGAGCGGAGTCTGCTGGATCCCTGGCTGGGCGGCTTGCTCGGGTTTGCGATCAGTTGGAGAACGTGTACCGGGATTCTGGTCATTGTTGTTGAAATTATTGCTGCTGTGACTTGAACCTACACGTGATGAGTGAGACCTAGAGTCGTCTTCCTGGGTATCAGGCGCTGGCGACTCTGGGCCGTCTGCGTCCAGCATTTCGACGCTCTGATTGGGGTCGGCCGACTTGCTCATCTGCTCGCGGCCCTTGAAATAGTCCTGGATTCGGTTCCAAATGGTGGACTTTCGGAGAGCGCCGAAGAGAAGTCTATAGTTTTTTTCTCGAAGGAGGGGCCTTGGTAGAACGACTGGTAGGTTAGAAAAAGAGTCCGGAAGGATCGAGCTGCGTTAATTTGGTAATGCTTAGTCGCAAAATGGCGTTCGGGGCTAGGGCTGAGACGCGCGGCCCGAATTCCATGTCTACGTTTCGAAGTAAATGCCGAGCGTTCCTAGAGACAATTAGCGCTTATGAATGCTGAAAGCACAGAGGAGACAATGAATATTTGACACATCGATCGATGCATGGCTTCATTCCGAATTAGCTTGTTTGGGTATCGAGGCCTGAAATACGACAAGATAGCGTGTTTGGGTTTGACTGTCGACGATTCACGTGTATACAAGACTATACAATGAATTCATTCAAAGCCTATCGTATCTCTGCTTATCGTAAAATTCCGCGACTTGATATCCGCCCCTGAATTGAACTTGGCCCACGTCGCTATCTTGGCCCTTACCTTACATCCAACATGACCCACAATCCCAGGCCACATCAAACGCAACCCTCTCGCCTTCACCAAGCTACTGATCTACGTCTGTCATATCAGCAATAAGAGTGTCATGTCTCTACCCGAAAACGTGAAGTTTTTATCTTCGGTGCTCGCTCGAGCCAAGGAGCTGGAGCCCCGTAAGCCAATTCTTACGTATTTCCTCAAAATGCACGCCGCAAACCAGATCTTGGTGGCTGGTCTTGAGAAATCATCGGCCGAGACCAATCAGTTTGTCGAGGATTTAATCTCACAAATCGAAACATCCAAAGAAAAATTGAGTGAAAGTACCGACAATTTGGCCATACTTGAAGATGCAGAGGCCTCAAAAGCGTATGTGAATAACGAGGCCGATCAGTTCTTGGAAAGAGCCAACAAGGCTGTCGACTCGCAACAGGAAACAAAGGCTATCGCACAACTGTTCCTGGTTGCCGCTGCGGTCTTTGAGAGTCTGAAGGTTTGGGATAACTTGCCAGAAGATGTACAGGAGAAAGTAAAGTTCGCAAAGTATCAGGCTTCTCGGATTTTGAAGCAGTTGAAGGCGAACCCACCAGTAATTGCGAGGCTGGAGCCACAACATGTTGACGAGAAAAACTTCTCTGAGTCTCAAAACTCAGGCGATTCAAAGGCTGTGCAAAAAGAAGAAATTGATGCTAATACTGTCGAGACTTCCTCGGATCAACCAGTTGAACAAGATGTGGAAATGCGAGACTCTGAAGTGCCCCAGCTGCCCCAGATTCCCCGCAATACGCTTCAGACCGAGGGTGAGCCCATTGAATCCAATGATTCGAATAGCCACGACTCAAGGCTGCCTCAAACTCCTAGCTTTGAGCCGAATGAACTGGGAATGCCCGAGATTCCTCAAGACAAACCCTCGGTGCCGTTCGATTTACCGCAAGCACCTTCCGTTCCTGGCCTAGAAACGTTCAAATCCGCTTCACCGGAAGCGTATGCGCCCACAAAAACTCAGAACCAGACATTGCGTGCCGAAGTGGCAGCTTCAAGTACGACGATGAGCCCTGAGAAAATTGTAGCCGAAGCGCAGGCGGTCAAAGAGGCACAAAAGCACGGTCGCTGGGCGATTTCTGCTTTGAACTACGAGGATATGGACACTGCTATTGCTGAGTTTGAAGCGGCAATCGCCATTTTGCAGGCGCATAAGCGCCTGTAGACTCGTTCTTGTATCTATTTATATATGCTATGCAAGACATGTATCGTTAATTGTTGCAAAGGGTTCTGTATCTTCTGTGGTCTCTTTTCGTTATGTTAGCATGCTTGTTGGTGTTGATAGCAAACATCGGAGAAAACTTTTTCGGAGAGAAATTCATCGGTTCGGATAGGTGGTTTGCTACCACCATCTGATTGTAAGGTATCGATTCGTCCAAAAGATAGCTTGTTCTATGATTGTGAAGTATTTTGCAAGCACAAATGTCTACTGAAGTTATCAAAAAGAGCAACGGCGAAGAGTCTCTCAGCAAATTTTTAGACTTTGCCCAAGTTAATTCACTATATATGCAGCTAAATTTCTAACTCCTCATACTTCCCATGCCATACTCCCATCACGTACTCACCACATACTGCCATACTCCCATTGCACCCCAAACCTCCTAGCTTACTACTTCTCCAAAGTCTGTCATCGCTGACGACTCATAATTTTCACTACAAGATGGAGGTGAATACCAGCACGTGCCGCTTCTATGAGCAGCGGTTCCCCGAAATCGACGACCTCGTGATGGTCAACGTCAAGGAAATCGCCGATATGGGTGCGTACGTCAAGCTGCTCGAGTATGACGAGATCGAGGGCATGATCCTGCTCAGCGAGCTTTCTCGCCGCCGCATGCGTTCCATTCAAAAGCACATCAAGGTCGGCCGCAACGAGATTGCGCTTGTTTTGCGTGTCGACAAGGACAAGGGCTACATCGATTTGTCTAAGCGCCGAGTCTCGCCGGAAGAGGCCGTCGAGTTCGAAGAGTACTACAACAAATCGAAGGCAGTGCACTCGATTCTGCGCCATATTGCTGCTAAAAACCAGGTCTCACTCCAAGGTCTTTATGAGCGCTACGCCTGGCCCCTGGCCCGCAAGTACGGCCACGCCTACGACGGTTTCAAGCAGGTTATCACCAACGCCGACCAGGTTTTCGAGGGCATCGAGATCGACAGCAAAGAGATCTACGAGGACCTGCTGGCTCAGATCTCGCGGAAACTGATCCCCAACCCGGTCAAGGTCCGTGCTGATATTGAGGTCACCTGCTTTGCCTACGAAGGCATCGATGCCATCAAAGAGGCCCTCGCCGCTGGCGAGGCCATTTCCACCGAGAATCTGCCTATAAAAATTAAGCTTGTTGCTGCGCCGTTGTTTGTTATTACTGCCACTGCTCTTGATAAGCAGCAGACTATCGATGCGGTGCAAAAAGCCATCGATGTCATCACTGAGAAGCTCACTGCGGCGGGTGGCCAGGTCGTGGTGAAAATGGCTCCCAAGGCTGTCACAGAGTCGGACGACGTCGAGTTGGCCAAACTCATGGAGAAGAGCGAAGCCGAGACCAAACAGGTCGACGGCGACGATTACGATTCGGAAGAGGAGAGCGAAGAGGATCTCGATTAAGTTTCTCACACTCTCGGCTTAAGGACACAAGGTCCCGTACATATATATGGATTCGAAGAACCCGGTACTCAGCTTGCCCGTTCCCACACATAGAACTCAGAGTAGCATTAAATCTATTACTTATAATGTGCGGTCGCTGGATGGCGATATTGCCTGCTGCCAAAAGATATTTAATAACTATTCAGAAAGTTACGACCAGCAGGCCCCTTTGCTGATACTCACATTAATTTTGTATTAATCTTACAATTCGAACTTAGCATCAGCACCCCGAAAGTTCTGCTATTCAGGGACTCCCGCGTTCGAGGTCAACTAAAACCTGGATGCCGCACTAGACTTGATATGGCAAGGTCATGCTATGACATGCTATACTTTCAGTATACCTAGGTTGGGTAACAGCCAGAAGCAGGTCTCACCGGGGACGATGGCGTTTAGATACAATGTTTCATTATGACTTGAGTATTATTGTGTTAGATTGCCTTTTGATCAATTATCTATAGGGCCCACTTCGATCAAAAACACTGGCACTTCGACTGGGTGGGTCCATTGTGTATTTCCTAACTAGGAAGGTTTTTGCCGCTCAGGTTCGACACGAAATAATGGAAATTGCACACTGTTTTTCTCCTATAGTAGCCTTAATATCCACGTCCGAATCTTATTCAAGACCAGTGTTTCTTGATCTTGAACCGATCCCGCTAAATACTGTAGGTCGCCTTCAGAGCTTCACCTGCAGCCGTATGCAGGTTAAACTATAAGTTAACGAGGACCCCCCACCGAGTAACTACGCAATGATACGTCCTTCGAGAATTTTCAGAATCCACGAAAGATATTACAGTACTGCCAAGGGGCTTCGTTCTTATCCTGAAGTCTTGCAGCTGCGCAAAACGTTCCACAAGAGAACGAGAACGCTTGAGAAGAGAACTGACATATTTGACCCCGAATCCTTTGCCAACTTCAACTCTAAAGTTTATGACGAGTGCCACAAGTATTTACAAGGTGTGAGACAACTTCAGCATGTATTCATGGAGAAAAGCTCCCCTCGCAACCTTCGTTCTTCGCGTGAGATCGATGACATCACAGAATTCCGCAATCCTCCATCAAGTTGGACATCTATGGCCACTGTACCAATCCGAACTCAGTTTACACCCGAGAAATTTATGTATGCACCTTCCCGGGATTTCGAACTTGAGGCTTTAGATAACGACTCTGTGATCGCCGCTGCACGGTACCTAATCGACGCCATTGTGGGGTTGGCGGATAGTCGGGCTAGCAAGCATCAGATTGAAATTGCTACCGAAAGTTTAATTACTCAGTTTCGTCAGAAGAACGTTCTGAAGATCCTGGGGGTATGCAAACAATTTAGCGACACTCTTAACGAGCCTCAAAATTGGAAATCTAAGCACCGGGAAATACAGCAAATTTTTGAGGTACTCACGGCCAGAATCCATTTTTGAATTTCCCATACACTCAGATCAAATCAAGAAAAACACGCTAATCTCTAAATTTTTGCCAACACTATGCCGGTATCTAACTCTTGTGAACGAGATTAACTTCAAGTCTTGCAAGCAACGCCGCATCTCGTCGCATTTTCGGCCCGGGTTAGGGCTATGAAGTATGGAGGGGCTTCTGAGGACAGTGCATTCGAAGGTGGTGCCGATTGAGGCACGTTCTAGATTTTCAGATAGAAATGTCATGCCAAAGGTGGAAGAGCCTTTAGTTTCGCCTCTCGCTCATCCGCAGCCTTAATTTCTTAATCGCTATCTGCTGGACCTAGGGTACGGGCCACAGGCCCCTGCAGATATTCGGGTATGCTACTCAAAAGGTAAGATGCAGGAACAAATTGGCTGAGGCCCGGGCCATTGAATCTGGGAGTTCCGTTGAAAAGCCAGTTTAGACTATACGCTCGTATAGAACTCTTAATCAATTATCGAGCCTGCAGCCCACTTTCCCGCAGGTCATGCATTTGCAAAGAACTGCGTCACCCGCTACCCTAAATTTTTGTGCGGGTTGAGTCAAAAGTCGGCATCGGCGTTAACCTTTTTTCTTTACGACTCATATATGCATCGGCACCGGAGACCATTCTAAATCCAGGTACCAAGCGCATTTGAGAATTGAGTCTTCTGAATTTATTGAGCCACACCTCATATTGTTAGGTTTTACTCACACAAATCCCCGAAGATATGCATTTAGCCGCGGAGGCCGATTCCCCCAGGCCCCAGAGCTCGTGTGAGTCAATAGTCCAGCAAACTACAAAGAAGCAAGCGGAGGAGCGCTCCATTGAGGAGAAAGAAATCGAGGATGAGATTGAAGACGAATTAAGCTATCCCACTCAAACAGGACCCCGCGTGGCCGGCGGAATGAAGGATTACCCCGATCCGATCTACAACAAGCACGAAGTATATTTCTTCTGTGTGATTGTAGCGCTGGGCCAGGTGTGCTCTACGGTCTCGGTCCCGATGTTGTTCCCTGCGCTGACTCCAATTGCACAATATTTTGGAGTCGGTATAGAGAAATCCAACTTGCTGCAGACGATGTACTCCATTTTCCAGGGCATTTCCCCTGCGTTTCTGGCTACGGTTTCGGACGCAGTGGGTCGAAAACCGGTATACGTGATGTGCTACATTCTGTATTGTGGAGCTACGATTGGCCAAGCCATGGCTACGAGCTACTGGATGCTTTTCGGGTTTAGATGTCTCCAGGCTGTGGGAATCACGACAGCTGTTTCGTTGGTGGGTGCGGTCATAGGCGATATTTCGCAACGCCGCAACCGAGGCATGCTTATGAGTATCTCGCAAGGTCTAGGCCAGCTTGGTAACTGTATGGGTCCCATCGTTGGTGGTTTGATGATGTCGCGATGGAACTGGCGCGCGCTGTTCTGGGCTTTGTTGATTCTCGGCGGGGTCTGCTTGATTCTGACCGTGTTCTTTCTGCCTGAGACCTCGCGCCAGTACACTGGAAATGGCTCAGTGATGCCCAAAAAGTGGTATCTGCGCACACCGTACGCATATGTTCGCCATCATTCCACCGGATTGCCGATGTTGCCAACCGAAAAAGGCTACGATCAGCAGTGGCTGGGGCCATCCAAAAAAGTCAATGTGTTCAAATGGATGCGCTTCTACACGCAGGTCGATTTTATTCTGCAGATGATCCCGATGGCCATTCTCTTCACGACATGGTGGATGGCACTCACTGCTCAGTCAAACCAGTTGTACTCAACGTACAATTACGACTCAATCCAAGTCGGTTTGACCTACTTGTCTAGTGGTATCGGCACCCTCTTGGCGAGCAGTCTCACTGGCCGCATCATTCAGTATACGTACAGGCGCGATGTTGCCAAATTCGAGGCCGAATGTGCCGAGAAAGGAGTCGAACCGCTGTTCGAAAACTTTGATATCCACAAGGCTCGGCTGGACACCCAGTATTATGCCACAGCGATGATAACTGTCAGCACGATTATATTCGGCTGGACGCTCGACAAGAGTGTGACTCCGTACGTGCCTGTGGTCATGACTTTCTTTATTTCAGCTGCAGCCACTTTCACGCTGTCTTCCTCTTCCACGATTCTCATCGATCTGTTTCCGGAAGACGGTGCTGCGGCAATGGCCAGCACAAACTTGGGCCGTTGTCTTCTTGCGGCCGCCGGTTTGGCTCTCATTGATCGCATGGAAAAGGCAATGACCATTGGTGGCACATTCACATTTCTGGCTGCACTCTGTCTGCTCAGTTCGATTGCAACCTGGTGTCTGATCCGCTACGGCAAAATCTATGCCAAACGGCGTGCCCAGCGCCGCGCTGTAGACTACGGCAAATGAGCGACGTATTTATTCTGAAGATTCGCTCGTAAGTATTTAAGTAAATTATTATGGTAGACGTAAGTGTCGCTGGTTTGAGGATCGTGGTTATGATGGTAGACGCAAGTGAAACTTGTTTGAGGGGCGTGAGGTACGCGCTTCCATTCGGTATAGACACTTTAAATGTATGATTTTTGCAAGATGAATTCACGTTTGCTAAGTTTGCTTTTTTGTACATTTGCCTGATAGTTAAAAAAAGAAACTAATCAGTGAGCTCAACTTGGCTGCGGCTCCCTTATTCAGTCATATCTGAAATGCAGGTAAAGGCTTTGAGTCGTTTTCATGCATGAATGGGATTCTGGCCAACCACTAGTCGGTATTGGATTGAATACTGGATTGTCTCCTTAACATACATTACTCGCACAGCGTCTTCGATATTCCCAATCCACCAACCTGGGATATCATTCCTATCCTCATATTTAGATTTGAGCTCCCACTAGACGTATCTATATATATATATATATGTTGCGATCGTCTGATCAAAACGGTTTGAAAGCAGTTCGAAAAAGAAATTACGCCTACAGAATCTTGTCGCTTAGTGCAAAGGAAAGGGCCTGGGGAAATGTAGCACCTTAGGCCGAATCTTAGCCGCTCTCTCGAAGTTCCCTGCATATTTGTCATCATTCAACCAAGGCTCATATGCGCTGCACTCAGATGGCCCCCGCGCCAGCCTTGCTGATCGTTGCATTCAGGAAATTGACAAAATGTTAGCCCAATCTACCAGGCCTGCTAGCCACGCTGGCTCTTGGTACTCGAAAGATCCTGCCAAACTCAAAAGACAGATTGAAAAGTGGACTGATGCCGTTAAAGAACCACCTTGTGATACCTATCGGCTCGGGGGTAAGCCGTCCTCTAATCTCTTTCGGTTCGGTCCTCACGCAGGTTTAGCTTATTGCGGGGCCACGCTGGCTCACACTTATGCAGGAATTCCAGATTGTGTCAAAAGAGTAGTTATTTTTGGTCCTGATCACTACATAGGGTTCGAAGGAATCAGAGGCACTTCATTCGAGGCCCTGGCCACCCCACTCGGTGCTCTCACGGTCGACCCCAGAGCATTCGATTCGGGGTTTGCACCACTTGAAGACTTGAGTGATATTAGAGAACACTCAATTGAGCTGCATCTCCCATTCGTCAAATACCACTGCCCCAATGCAACTGTTATACCCTTTATTTTCGGTGCTAGGCAGGCATCCGCAGATGATCAGAAGATCGTCGAAGTTTTGAAGTCTCTGAACGATGAATGTACACTTTTTGTTGTGAGTACTGACTTTTGCCACTGGGGATTTGCTTTTGACTACACACCCTATGCCAGCGATCCGGAATCTTTAAGGCAAGCGTACGTGAATCGTGCACTAAAACAAATAGGGTCAGACGACCAGCTATGCGAGGGCCAACCCATTTGGAAGTCAATCGAGCAACTTGACATGATTGCTTTAGAAGTCCTGGCCACTGGTGACCCGGAGAAATGGCGCTCGTATATCAAAACTACACAAAACACTATCTGTGGCCAGGCTCCCCTACGAGTGATGCTTGGACTGCTTGAGTCATTTGGTCTTGACCGCAAGCTTCGGGTCATGGATTACCGGCAATCGGAACGGATTGTTTCTGTTGAACAGACGTCTGTGAGCTATGCTGCTGGAATTTGGCAGTAAACCAGTGGCCGAAAGAATTATAAACTTATAGCATTATCGATCAGTATTGATATTCATCAGCGGCAGTGTCAGTATCAGTATCAGCATCATACTCCATAGCAGCCTCTCGTTACTAAGCGATACATTAAGTGCAGATTTTGAAGCGACCTGTACTTGTCATCCTTAGAACGTTACACTTAAACTATGAAGGAAGAGGAAGTCAGCCGCGACTCGTCGCTTAGCGCGTCCGAATCAGCAGGAAGCGCGTTAAACGAGACTACCCTCCAATCGAGCGCTGGCAGCGAAACGGATGCATCTGCCATTCAGACTAAGTCTCTGCGGGCCCCAGACCCGCAAGTCCCGCCGCCCATGAACCCACTGGCCACTCTGTCCGACAATTCGATGGTCGTGCCGCCTGCATTTGAGTCTTTTGTCAACGGTGGACACAGTCGCAGTGATAACCAGGTCAATAACCGAAATGAGGACCACAGTCAAAGCCAAAACGAAGCCGATAAAAACAGCGCCTCGCTCGATGCAGGCCACGCGATCGTCGCTCATCAGAATGCACTCATGGGATTGCAGCAGCATGAGCCGGATGAAGGCTCATTAGGTTCGGGTTCTGAGTCTAGACGGCCAGCACTGACCTATGAACAGCTTCCCAAAGTAAAGCGTCGGAGATTGCCGCAGTTCTTAGGCGAAGAAGAAATTTTGAAGAATGAAAATTACCGCCGCCGTTGGGAGCGCGGCCCCGAGTTCTCTCGCCCTGAGCTCGTCCAGGAAATCGGAGCAGACGATGCGCCATCACTCGAAATACTGCGCATGCAACTGGACGAGTCAATTGCTAGACAGCGCCAAACAATCATGCGTGCTTTCGGACCGCTGCCGTCGCATCACAACCCTTCGGATCTGGGCATGACCCGAGCGGCTGCTATGAAAGAGCTGCTCGATGCCGGCATGGCTCAGTGGAGCTCCCGCAAACCGCTGCCATGCAATGCTGCGCCCCATCCAAACGCACAAACTACTGAGGACAAATGCTCTGCTCAATTCCTGGACTGGCTGGAGTTCGCTCAGCATCTGGACCGGGACCATCTGCCGAATGCTCGCGAGCTGCTATGTCCGAGCTATGGCTGCGGCTACTCTATCGTGGGCTTCAACAGTCCTGGCCACTACCGGCAGCACTACGTCGAGTCCCACATTGACAAAAATTTTATTTGCCCATTGAAGACGTGCCGTCAAAGCTACAAAAATGCCACAAACCTGCGCATGCATTTCCGGCTGACCCACGCCAAGGGAGTTGAATCCGAGCACGCAGCGTTGGTACGCATCCAGAATGAAAGCCTGGACACCGAGGATGTTGAGGCTGCGAAAATTCGCCAGGATGCTACCGAAGATGAAATAAACGTCGCGCCAGGTACTAGACTTTACGAGCTCAAACGCTTTCTTTTCCAGCCCGGTTTCCATCGCAAGGGCCGCACTCTTCCTTGCGGCAAAGACTGCGACCGTATCTTCAAACTATATGTTGATTTGGTGGCACATCTTGACCAGGATCATGGCCCTGACTACCGCGAACACCGTTGCGAACACGAGGATTGTGTGTGGAGCGTCCTGGGCTTTAACAGCCGCATTGAGCTGTGCTCTCACCGCAATCACAAACACTATGGGCAGCGCTACTGTCCCGTGCCGAAATGTGGAAAACCCTATACCTCGCGTTCTGGCTTGCGAAAGCATGTGCGGACACGGCACCCGGATTATAACCTGCCGATTTCTTCAAAGGACGGTGTAGCCCCTGCTGAAGATTCGAACGAGAAGGAAGCGGACTCGATTGCGACTGCGGCGGCTGCTACTGCGGCAACTGCGGCTGATGGTACACTCCCAGAAACTTCCTCCGCGAATCCGGGCAAGTCTGTCAGAAGGTCAAGCAGCAGTGCCGCTGGAGCAGGCGCCGCGCGGGCTGTTACTGCACTAGACAACAACATCGACCACAATTTGAAGAATCTCCAGGCCAACTTTACTTGAGTTAATTTACTGTCGAGTGTTTGATCGAAGCCATTCGGCTACTTATGACTGTAGTCTATTATTTAATAAGTTATTTGTTCCCCTCGTACCATATTCTGAATGCAGCAGAGCAGCCCCGGTCGGTGTACGTTCGATGATGCGACCATTGATGTCAGTCCAAGCTTCCAGAATAGTTCATTCCTGAACTCAAATAAGTTTGAGCAGACAGCATTGATAACGAGTGAGGGCCAGTCATACAAACTCATAAATTCTGTCTCCAGAGCTTATACTATACCGGCTACCGTTCGGCTTCGGCATTTGTTGCTCTTTTTATGACATATCCTATTATTCAGAATGGATATGATCGCGTAAACTATGATTTGTACAATAAACCAATTTTGGTATCTGCGTTGTTGGCTCTTTGAAGCGCTCGGAGGCGTAATCAAGAGCTCGCGGTTGCTATCAATTATAATTTCGAAGAAAAAAGCTAGACTCATACACTCTATTCAGCTAGCTCATCAAAAGAAGCGAATCCACTTTTCCGAAACTTGCATTGAATTAGGTTTGATTACACGCGGCTTCATGAGTTAATCGCCCGAAATAGAACCTCACCATCTCCAAATCGAGGAACTTTCCGTAGGCTCACTGAGACCCACCTGAAAACCCTAAATTTAACTTTGCAATAGTCTTTTGATGGACCCTCGGATTCTACCGAATCCAGCAAGCTGCCATTGAGGCTAAGTTCCGAGGCCCCTCGGTAGAAGCGGTCTGCATCTTCTAATTAGGATTAAAAAACACGCCCCGAAAAATATATAACTGGTCATGGCGGACCACAATCAGCACATACACTGACTTCGTTCTCTAAATGCAGTTCTCCAAACCTCTCGTTCTTCTTTTCCTCGCCATTGCCCAGGCTGCCGACGGCGCCCAAGGCTCCATGAACAACATGAAACAGACAATCGACACTCTGACTCGTCAGCTTCAGTCCAACAATGGTCATGCCGCTGCTGATGTGATTACTGCGTTTATTACTGGTGCGGACTCGCAGATCGACAACGCCATTGCAACAGTCGCCGATGCCTTGAGCACCGACACTGGAGGAATCTCTGAGACAGTTGGCTCCGCACTTCTGGGCCCGTTCGTCCAGTCGGTCACTAATGGTGCTGAGGTTCTGCTGTCCAACCTTCTTGGTGGCGCTATTGACGACACAGTGACACCTCTGGTCAAAGCCTTCACTGTCCAGGTCTCGAAGCTCGAGTCGGTTGCTCGCTCGCGTACCAGCCTCGACACCACGAAGCTCGACCAACTCAACACACACCTCAAGGTCGCTACTTCCAAGGCCGCCCAGGTTGCCGCCAAAAATGCTGTCGGCCACCCCTCGGCTCCTGATTCCAAGGCTAACATGCAGCGCCGCGATGCCGCTTCAAATCTGGTCAATGGCGCAGTTCTCAGTGCCAAGCAGAACATTGAGACCCTCAACCAGCAGCTTGCTCGTCACGATGGTCACCCGACTCAGGACGTGATCTCTGCGTTCATCCGTGGCACCGACGGCCAGATCGACAATGCTGCGGCCGCGATTTTCTCGGTGGTCGAGCCTCTCACTGGCGGCCTAGTATCTCCCATCACCCACTTCCTTCTGGGTCCTATCTTTCAGTCGATTACCGATGGTGCTGAAGTATTTGTCTCCAATGTTGCTGGCGAGGTCATCGATGCGCCCACCCAGGCCCTGACCCGTCTGTTCCACTCGAACCTCGCCAAATTCAGTGCTTTGGCAAAGAAGAACAATATCGATACCAGCAAGCTGGACTCTTACAACGCTCAAATCGAGCTGATTGGTACAGGAAAGTCTGTCAAGAAGACCCGGCGCGATGCTGGAAATCTGATCCCCAACGGTGCCGAGGGTGCAGTTACCTCTTTCCGCCAGACAATGGACACTTTGACTCGTCAGCTCAAATCCCACGATGGTCACCCTACTCAGGACGTACTCTCTGCATTCATTCGCGGTGCCGACGGACAGATCGATAATGCCGCTGGCGTTGTGTTTGCTGCCCTCGAGCCCCTGACCGGTGGTCTGGCCACACCCATCGCTAACTTCTTGCTGGGTCCTATTTTCCAGTCTCTTACTGATGGTGCCGAGGTGCTTATCGCTAATTTGGGCGGTGAGATCATTGATGCTCCTACTCAGGCTCTTCTTAAGGCGTTCAATGTCCGTTTGACTGGTCTTTCAAGCAAGGCTGCTAAGTATGACATCGATACCCGTCACCTCAACGACCAGATTCAGCAGCTCAACAAGTTTGCTTCTGGTTCCGCCAAAAAGGCTGATCTCTAGATGTTTGTTCTCCTACGAGCATAAGTAGTCTACTATATAGGTTCAAAAATTTACTACTGAACTCACTGATAGTATGAATGCCTGCTAGAGACCTTTGAATTTGTCTATATGGGATTCTTCACCTCTTTTTTTGCTGAAAACTGACATGTTCAACCACGAATCAATTGCAATTTGACCTCGTTCTTAAAATTTCGGTAGTGTTGCCACCTCATCTTATATTCAAGTTGAACCCGCTCTAGAGGCTATATTTTTGTTCAAGAATTGCCTAAATGGGACATTATGTTACAAAACCATCTTATATTCAAGTTGGGCCTGCTCTAAAGGAGAATTGCCTAGATGGGACATTATGTTACAAAACTATCGTATATTCAAGTTGGACCCGCTCTTAAGGCTAGATTTTTTTTGGAGATTTGCCTAAATAGGACATTATGTTACAAATTTATCGTACATTTAAGTTGGACCCGCCCTAAAGACTAGATTTTATTGGAAATTTGCCTAACTGGGACATTATGTTACGAAACTATCTTATGTTGCGGCTGGTTCCGCTATAAAGGCTAGAACTTTACTCGAGAACTGCCTAAATGGGACATTATATTGCAAAACTATCTTATGTCGCGGCTGGTCCCGCTCTGAAGACTAGATTTACATTCTAGAATGCCTAAATGGGACATTATGTTGCAAAACTATCTTATGTCGCGGCTGGTCCCGCTCTGAAGACTAGATTTACATTCGAGATTTGCCTAAATGGGACATTATGTTGCAAAACTATCTTATGTTGCAGCTGGTTCCGCTCTAAGGGCTGGCCCTTCATTGCCAAAACGGGGCGTTATGTTCCGAATATTCAAGCTAGATCCGATATTCAAGGAAGATTTGTGCGCATCTAATAAAGGCCCTGAAGAACGCCAGCGAGATTATTGGTAGATTTGTATTGAGGCACCAAAATGATGTGTGGACATATATAGTTAATATAAAGAACAATTAAATCATGAAAGTTCTCTGATATTTTTCTCTGTATCGCTTTTCAACTTCCTCTTTGTCAAACATGTTTTTGCCACACAGCATTTCTTTCCTTCCAAACGAAAGTTCATGAAGAACCTGGGGACCCCACAAACGTCACGCCTAACCCTGATTTATCGAGGCCGGCACAGACAGAGCATAGACCACGATCTCTCTCAACAACTCGACTTTTTTACTAAAGCTGATTCACCAGAATGTTGGTTGCGGGCGTCGATACGAGCACCCAGGGCTGCAAGATTGTAATTCACAATTGTCAGACGGGCGAACTGGTCAGAGAGGGCAGAGCTAGCCACCCAGAGGGCACGGAGATCTGGCCAGAGGAGTGGGTAACTGCGTTCGAAGCCGCTCTCAACCAAGCAGGCGGCCTCGCAGATGTCAATGCGATTTCTGTAGCGGGCCAACAGCATGGAATGGTTCTTTTAGGGGAGGACGGTCGGCCTGTTAGACCAGCTTTGCTTTGGAATGACACAAGAAGCGCTCCAGCTGCCGAAGCCTTAATCGCCGAGGTCGGTAGAGAAACGTATGCGCAGCGTGTGGGCATTGTTCCAGTCGCTTCGTTCACTGCCTCAAAACTTAGATGGGTCATGAACAATGAGCCCGAGTCGGTTGCGAGAACAAAGGCCGTTTGTCTGCCGCATGACTACTTGACGTGGCGTATCAGAGGCTATGGCCCTGAGAATCCCAATCTGGAAGAACTTATTACCGACCGAAGCGATGCCAGTGGCACTGCTTACTGGGGCAACAAGGGCTATGACAACGAGTTGTTTCAATTGGCATTTGGAAGACCGCTCAGAGAGGCCAAATCCTCCCAGAAATTGGATTGTAACCAAGTCATTGTGCCTAAGGTTTTAGGTCCATCCGAGTTCAGAACTGACATTAACAACAAACTTCGAGTCGGAGCAGGAGCAGGAGATAACGCTGGAGGTGCGCTGGGCTTAGATTTGAAGCCTGGCGATATCGCAATCTCACTAGGCACATCAGGCGCGGCCTTTTCGCCAACTGACAGCATCATCTTCGATCCCTCGGGAACGGTAGCTGGCTTTTGCGATGCTTCCGGCCGTCAGTTGCCGCTAATTTGCACGCTAAATGGCGCACGCACTCTCTTTGCTGGAATGAAGGCTTTGGGTCTTGAATCCTACGATGAATTGGCAGACCTGGCCCTGAGAGCGCCTCCTGGAAGTCGTGGTCTCGTGGTTGTTCCATATTTCGAGGGTGAGCGGACCCCCAATTTGCCCGAAGCCAAAGCTCAGATTCACGGACTGACTCTAGGCAATATGAGTCGTGAAAATATGGCTCGAGCATACGTTGAGGGGTTGCTCGGTTCGATGGCCCATGGTATTCAGGCCATCGTTGCTCAAGGCGTGTTTGTCCGCCGCATACTTCTACTCGGAGGTGCCTCAGTCAATGAAGCGGTCCAGAAATGTGCTACTACTATGTTCAATGTTCCGATTGCTGTGCCAAAGCCTGGAGAATATGTAGCCAGAGGCGCAGCTGTGCAGGCGGCCTGGGCTTTGACTGGCCAGCGCCCTGATTGGGGCTTGCCGTTGGAAATCGAGCTTGCGCCTGACTTTTATCCATTCGTTCTTGAAAACTATTTGAAAGCTGCAAGTAATGTCGCGTTGCAGTTCAAACCCTAATAATTTATTGCGCAGTGAAGGCATATCTGTTATACTTTCAAACTATGGCTGGACCGCAGAATAATCTCTGAACCTTCAACAAGAAGCTTTGATGCAAAATTATGTATAGCCTTTAAAAAAAGACTCTTAGATTCGACTAGCATTCAGGTGTGGCCTCGATTGATATATTACTTGACTTGATTTGGTTCGATGACATCTTCTCAGACATGAAACGCGACAGTGCTCATATTCGTGCTACATGCTCTTGAGGTTCTGCTATCGATGCGGTTCAATTCAGTACTTTGTTCAGGAACCCTTTGAAGCTGATTCGTTAAAAATGCTCACTTTCTCGACGCTATAGAATAAATTTTATCTAACTCGAGCTATCTGGGCTATACAATGAATTTTTACTAACTAGTGCTATCTGGGCTATACATAGCATCGATAGTCGTTCTACAGCCAGCCATTGCTGATACGTTCTCACGCAAAAATTGTCCTTCCATGCAATCATTCTAATTGGTTTTAAATCCAATCTAAAATAGCGAAAATCAACGAGGACGAGCAATTCAAGCTTCACAAAATCCAGCCATCTGTTACCTTTTGCCTGTTTGGTTAGCCGTGCGCCTAACCCTCCTGCACTAGCGGCGACTATATGCGATAGTACATCTTGTGAGATAACACGACAGAAGAGGAGGTTGTGACAAGGACGTGAGTCAATAAATAAACATTTCGTATATTTGAAAATTTTAATTGTGATATAATGACGTTAGTGTCTGACTACAATAAATAGACTTAGTGAATCCTAATTGAGAGAATGCGAAACAGGAGACAACTAAGGGTAGTTGTGGCTCGAAACAGAGGACATACTGCGAGCATAGCTGGGGCGAACAGAGGGCTTGACTTCGTTGTTCCACCAAGCGTTTTGATGGATACAGGCGCTAGGACAGCAACCACACGAGAGGTGGTGTGTTGTATCAGTGGATCTGTCCTGCATGATCAAGGAGGGAACGTAGTCGGGTACGTTTTTGGACTTGTTGGAGGGCGAGCGAGGAATGTAAAGCTCGCTGTAGGCGGTATTGAGAGTGTTCGAATCCATCTTTAAAGTTGATGTGCTTGAAAGGATAAGTACAAGTTGTAACAACAGATACCTGAAGTGATGATATTGAAGATATGCCACTGTATATATACATATGACCCACCCGCAATAATCTATTTTCCGAACTGCGGACTGTGCATGAGAGCCGCTATCCGCCCCAACCCTACTTGAGGCGCGCGTGTAGTAGCTTCTGAATGTAAAAAAACGCGATAGAGTAAACAACTTCACTAAAAATAAAATCCAGACTGCTCACAATCTACATGAAAAGAGCTGTCAAAAATTTTTCTGCGCGAAATTACGCCTAACATGTTTGTATTCTGGTATTTCTCCTCTCGCCAGCCGCCGAGACCAGCCCGCCTACCCCTTACCCTTGCAAGCATTAGCCGTGTGAGGCCTGCTATTTCTGGCGAATTGGGGTAACCTCATGAAACATGTTATAAGCGCTCAGCAAACATAAAAGTTTGTGGGGTTACTCAAACAAACTCAATTAGCATCATAGATTTTTTCTTTTTCACTTTACATTTCCATAGACAGACTTTTTTCATTCTGACCTTTTTTTTGATTTTGTCCCCTAACCCAGATATAGCCAAGGCTAGCTCTGATGGTGCAATTCCGGGCAATTCGGTTTTTTGAAACTTGTATGTTTGCCCTAACCTCAATGTGATAACATATCCCTCACGATTGTGGTTCGGATTTTCTCGGCAATCGAGCAATCAAACAATCAAACATGAACCAATCGTGGGCGTTCGTTAAGCCCCATTAAAAAATTATGGTCATTTGGTCAATCCCGAACAGCTATCCGAATTCATTGTAAAACGTTGCTCAATGGTAATAAAACTCCACCAGCGCATATCTCCTTGCTATTCTCTAAAACTTCATGGGCATCTGTCATTGGAGTGCCAGCAGAAGTGGCATCTGTAATTTCTGCACATCCGAGAGGCATTCTGTGTTCAATCATGTGATTTTGTCTGGTTTGCTAATGTTGTGCCAGTTTGATAGTGGCTGGTGAGATTCGACTCGAACCACGGCTGCAAATGTTCATATGTTGAAAGTATAATTTACATGAGCTATTCTCCATTCGGCGAGTTTCTATTATTACCACTCATAGGATTTCCAACTGGCACAATTCCTAGTAAGTTCAGGGAAGAGGACGCGCTGAAGAATAGTCTTCTGGACTATAACTCGAGCATGCATGGGTTTCACTCGTGCCATGAGTACACAGAGACCACTATTGAGATACACAAAGCAGTTTGCCGCAAACTTATGACCACCAACATGATTGCTGAAAATCACACGTACTCCGTTGGGTTCATCGTCTAGAGGATCCCTGTATAGCCCTTCGTGGCGAAGCTCGATATCAAGTTCCTTTTTAAGGATAGGAGCAGTGACCGCGCATCTTTTATCACGCTGGCCATGTGAACAGATGAGTATAAAGCCTTGATCCTCGACTTTTTTTGCATTTGCCGGAATATCGCAAGAAACATCTTTGACCGCTAAAATGGCCTTGACGTCTTCCACGCATGTTTCAGGAGTAGTCTCGACTTGCAAAAATTGTGGGAGTACGATCACACGAACTGTGGTGCTGCTTTCGTCGTAATCTAAATTTGTACCATTGATACGCAATGTTCCGCCGGCAATGGCAGATAAGTCGTCGCCAGCAGCCCCCAATGCTTTGCAGACCAGGCCCCACGGAGCAGTTTCATCGGCAATATCGTGTTTCCAATTTTGCTGACCCGTTGCTACCAGTATCTGTCCAGCTGGAGAGGGCGCAGAGTTGAATAGTTCGCCTTCTGTTTCTATTTTCAGGCTAGAAGGATATTGGCGATCGCAGCCTTCACAGTCGTTTTCAGTCAACTCGGCAGTTTCATAGCATTTGGATATATTTTCGGTGGCTTCTTTGCGGGTAACCGACTCGATCTTAGATTCTTTCTCATTATTTTTGCCTCTTAATCCAGGTATGCTGTCCAGAAATCCCATTGCGGTTTGATTTTGAAAAGGGAGGACGGAGGTTGATCGGGTCTGACTAATGGTTAGGAGCTGAACGGCTCAGGGCTGGGGTAGGGCCGTGTGGTCATGAGCTAAAAATTCGATCGCCGGATTTATGAGTATAAGCGTTGAGCGTAGAGTCGTAGCCAGATGAGTTCAAGCTATTTGTTTTTGATACACAAACTCAGATGGCTTGCGAACTATGGAAATTAACAATGTCAGGCTCAGCCGCATACTACTTACACAAATAATTAGCATTTGGCGTGTTATCTAACTTGATAGCGTAAGATTAATTTCGAGCTGGCCTCATAGAATGATACCTCGAGCTTCAACGAGGCGAGATTGATTATGTATTTTTTATTTTGTTATTATGAATTGTCGCTTAGGTCACATGTGGTGTTTTTATCGTGCGTGCATCAAGAGACGGCTTGAACGCTTGGTAAAATCTTGGTTGATTCGGAGAAGTCACGATTGACTATGCATTTAATTTTTCCAGCAGAAACAACCGTATGTATCTCACCCAAACCTGTGTCGGCGGTCATTTACCGAGAATCATGTGACAAATCGTTCGATCCCCACCACCAAGTATCGCATCAGATGACCATCACGATCAGCTGACTAACGCGAACCAACTCTCGATAGTGCATAATCCCGCTGGTCTTTTGAAGGCTCTGGTAATTATCCAGCTCAATCACATGCCTCGTGATCTGACCTCCACCCCTACATTTTCAGGCAAATCAGTTCGAGGAATCACATGTTTCGTGCCTGGAGAAAACATAATCGTTATCTGAGGCATTCGCTTAAGCAATTATCGAATCAGGCGTCGACTGAATGTCGACGTGCCATCAGCAGAAGGGTGAACTATCCTCCGCCGGTGGCCTTTGTAAGGTTCACTGATATAGAAAGTATCTGAATTAACGAACGGAGTTTGGAATTTGCGAAACCCTCAAGGAAAAAATATTTCAAACTGCTCGAAGCTGAAGCCTCCAATTCACATGATTGACTCGTCTCTGGCCGACATTTGCGCCTCGAGGCCCGAACCCAACCCAACACCTCTTCCCCGCGTAAAAACGATGGGGTTCGATAGACTCTCTTCTAGTAGTAATTGACTTGGGAATGGAAGCGCCTGATTAAGGTACCCATAGCTCAGGCGATAAGGAAAATCTTGAAGCCCAGCCATGTATTTTCGGCAGCGAGTCTATTTTTTGAGGGGCGCCACAAGGTTCTTTAGCCTGTGTAGAGCTGACCGTGTTGAAAGTACTTCACTACAGCACCCCGCCTCGAAACTTTTGAGCACTTTATTTCCCTGGGCACTCACTCATCCCACAAGCAGGGAAGTTCCCCGGCCGACCCTGACCCTCGCGGTATTCTTTTGAGCCGTCCCCGCGTTATGAGGTAAGGTTTCTGGCACGAAGGCCAAATTGTTTTATAAACCCCGCCTGAACTTGAATGCCTCATTGACTGAAAGGCTGGATTGTGTACCGTCAGAACACTTGCATATTAGTTTTCTTGGTCACGAGAGTCGAGCCAAAATGTCGTATACAGTCTATTCTGAAAACCAATGGCAAGCCCTCGAGGCACTGCACGAGGCCGTACTCCCTGGAGTTTCGCCCCAAGCAATTGGTTTGCCTAACAGTGACCTTTCCAGAAAATGGGCCGAGACGCCGCTCAATAAGCTCCCTGATTACCGCGAGCGCATCACCAGTACCATTGTGAATTTGCCTCGATCTTCTCGCAAGCTACTGTATCTGGTCACCTTCGCTCTGAGCCACCGCTCGCTGGCAGTTGCAATCACCGGATCACACAAGCTGCTCACGGAGATGACTTTGGCAGAACGGGAAAATCTGTTGCTTGGCTTGCGAGACGCAAAGATTTCTAAATTCCACAGTCTGTTCAAGTCCACGGTGGACTTCGCCATGCAGACGTTTGTCAACACCCAGGACTCATTTGATCTGTTCAACCTCAAATACCCGAATCCGGCTCTACAGAAGATCTTCGATGCGCCTGTGTGGGAGGTTCCGATCCGCCAGCTTCCCGCAGTCACCAAACAAGAGATTGAGGTCGATGTAGTTCTAACGGGCAGTGGTTCGTCCGGTGTGGTAGCTGCCCGCCGGCTGGCTCTCCTTGGCTTCAAAGTTTTGCTTCTCGAGAAGGGACGACAGGTGTTTCCTAAGGAGTGCCATGGCCCTCCCGGATCGCTTGAGACGCTTGCGTACGAGGCCAGCAACCGTCTCTTCTCTGCTGATGCTGGCATGCTCACCATGGTTGGTTCCACGCTGGGCGGTGGCGGTGCAATTAACTGGAGCTGCTCGTTGAAAACACCGCTGCCGGTGCGTCGTCAATGGGCTGAGAAAGGTGCCGATTTCTGGGACTCGCCTGTGTACGACGAGGCACTCGACCACGTCTTCGACATTATGGGCGTGCGAACCTTCGGCCCTGGCGAGCACTCGTTCACCAACGAGCTTATTCTCAAGGGCTCGGAGAAACTCAACTATCCAGCGATCTCTGCCCCGCAAAATACCGGAACCCACGTGCCCAACACCCACTTCTTAGGCTACGGCTATAGGCACGGAGCCGGTGGTGGTGTGACCAATTGGTTGAAAGATGCCGTTGATGCCGGTGCGGAAGTCATCACTAACGCTCGCGTGCTCAAGATCATTCACAGCCACGGCAAGGCCACAGGAGTGCATGCCTTCGTCAACGGCACGACACACCTTTACGTCAAGGCGAAAAAAGTTGTTGTCTGTGGCGGCTCGATGTCAACCCCTGGCCAGCTGCTGCGCTCAGGTTTCCGCAATCCAAACATTGGCAAGGGCCTCAAGCTGCATCCGGTCACTGTAGCTTTTGGCGACTTCGACGAGAAGGTCAATCGCCAGGAGGACCCTATCATGACAGCTGTCTGCGACCAATCGGCCAACTTCGATGGCAACCACTTCGGTGCGCGTATTGAGGCCATCCACCACCAGCCTTCGTTGCTCGGCAAATTCATTCCGTGGAATAATGGCACCGAGTTCAAAAGCCTGCTTGCCCGGTACGAGCATCTCTCGTCGCTACTGGTAATCACACGTGACCGCGGTGGACGGGGCCGCGTGTTCATCGACCCCAAAGAAGAAGATCCATTGCGCGTAAACTTTGAATATGTCGTTAGCAAGTTCGATCTCGAAGCGTTGAGAGACGGATGTATCACCGCAGCCGACCTGCTCTATGTGCAGGGCGCCAAACGTATCTTCTTGGGTAACGTCCGTGTGCCAATCTTCGACTGCTCCAACGCTCCGAATGTTCGCCGAGTTACCGACCCCGCATACAAGGCTTGGGTTGCCAAGGTGCGTGCTACTTCTTTTGAGTTGTTCGATACCGCTGTCGGCTCGGCTCATCAGATGGCTTCTTGCCGCATGAGCCGCGACGGTCCCTCCTATGGCGCGGTCGATACAAAGGGCCGCCTTTTCGAGTGCTCGAACGTCCACGTCATTGACACATCCGTCTTCCCATCCGCAAGTGGTGTCAACCCGATGATTTCATGCATGGCCACAGCACACGTCCTTGCGGGCTACGTTGCTGATGAGCTGAGCGCCGCCCATCTGTAGTCTATTCATCAAGTTGTTTGTTATTTTTTTGGTTCGCGTCTGTTTGCAGCACACTGCCTCTCCAAATCGAATCTGCTTCAAGAAGTATATGGTGCAATATAGGACTGGCCTTCTTAGTCCAGGTGTTGTTCCTTCTATATAATACACTTTGACCATAAATCTTGCATTCTGAATTTTTGGGGAAAGAACGCTGAGAAATAATTGGTCTTTTCGGCAGTATATGTGACGAGTTTCTGATAAATTAGCGATTGTGGATCACCCCCGGACTCTATGACTTTCACTGTTCAATGCAACCTCATAATAGTCATTAGCACTGTTGCTTTTGTGACCGGTATTTGGATTGAAATCTGTTTTCTCAACAACACAACTGACCATCTCCGTTTTCAATAAAGTTTCAACCGAAATAACTTTAAATCCTGGGGTCGCTTGCACCCCGCAAGACTATATTTCCCCTCTAAATATTATTTAGCTGCAGATCCCAGGCCTGGGTACTCCCATTAAGGATTCAGCCGAGGCTATTTTCATAAAACACATCTATCTGCATATTGGATCTTCGCATCAAAGCAATCTTTCGAGTTAATCTTGTATGCATCTTGTATTCCGTGCCTCGTGGCCAGACATACTGAACACTGTTGTACCTTGATGTAGAAGTTTTATCTTCGTGGGATTTGAGTTAATTTCTCACTTCAAAGCTCCTGCCCATACTGATTTCTAGCTCCTGTCCTATGACCCGAGACGACTACGAAATGTCAATATTCAATAGCATTTCCTGATCTAGCATGCCCTAGCCCCAGGCAGGCACAGTGCATCTAGCTAGAATTTACGAGCACGAGATACAGCTCGGCATCGTATCGATTGTCACGGATCTCTGCATGAAGGTCAATGGAGCCTGTATGCAAGCTCTATATATGTTAAGACTATTTAGGAAGCATCACCGGTAGGAAACGCAAATAGCTGGAAAGTCTTCCAAGGCTCCAATGCGCGATAAACTCAGAGAATCTTTGCCTGCGTTAAGCCTGCAAACTAAAACCTAATGAGTGCACGGCCATATTGGCTCCATGTTCTGACCTTATATCGATTTTCGAATCTCCTCATTCGACTCCAGTCGCATTCTTCAAATTGATCGAGTCGCTTAACTCGATGTACGTGATTCATCCAAAAGCTCAGTCCGCCGGCTGAAGAATGTACGATCTGCAAGGGAACAACAGGCACCCTACCCGATTTGTACGCTGAGTCATCCACGCGCATGGGGAGGAAAGCTGAGAGAGCGAGAGATTTGGGCTCTCTATTAACTCATTCCCGCACACGTGAAAGTTCATTTTCTTTCTGTGTCGCGGCTGACCGAATTCGCCGCTTTGCCGTCAAGGGTCGATTTCTGACTGGCGTACATTCCTTTATTTGCTCTTTGTCCGATCCGACACATTCTTTACCAACCAACCTAGCGTGAGCTCGCGCATTCTGCCCAGTTATCAATTCTACCGGAAGGAGAACAAAGAACATAGCAAATTCTAGAAAACAAGCGTGTGATTCAGGCCATGGGATTCTTTAAAAACCTGCTGGCAGCACTCACATGCCAATCTGACAGCCGCAGTGCCTCGAATAACGCGTCTAATTCGCAAGAAAAGCGAACTAATAGACCTGAGCCGCCTGCCAAAGAGCCCAAAAGTCATTCCAGAAAGCAGTATCGTGCGGACAAATATAGCAGCCCGGGCAGTGGGATTCAAAGCACACAGCGTAGCGGCTCGCCGGGTCCCTCGAATTCGCGTCCAGATAACTCGAAGCAGAGGAATTCACCACATTACATCTCGCATCGTGCCAGTTCGAAGTCCAAAGACCTCCCTGCACGTCCCACAGACGCTCAGAATGAAGATTCACATTTATACTTGCCGCAAGCATCACGTCAAAGTCAACCGGGCGCCGCCAACTTAGCAGCCAGAGCAGACCCCTTAAGCTCTCAGGCAGCGACTGGTGCTGAGCTGCCGCTAGAATATGTGAATCAAGATGCGTCAAGGCCGGCGGATAATCGCGAGACAAAGATCATTGGCCGCAAGTCGTCATACTCCGTCAGTTCGCTAATTTTAAATGACGCCAACCAGCCGAATATCGACCTGCCGCCGCAAGTGATTGTTGACACGGCCGTAGGTTCTGCCGCAGAGTCACCCTCCTCTGCTACTTCGGCATCATCGAATAGCAGCACAAGCCTCGAGTTTAGTGACGATGAAAGCCAGCAGTTGGTCGAGGACACAATTTTCACCCCATTGCTGGGCCCGCAATCTCCCGATATTCGCGACCGCAAATGTCTTGTACTCGATCTGGACGAGACGCTCGTACACTCTTCATTCAAATATGTGTCTGACCCAGACTTCGTCATTCCAGTTGAGATTGAGGACCGGAAACACGATGTTCACGTCGTGAAACGGCCCCATGTCGATACCTTCTTGGAAACGGTGTGCCAGTTGTATGAAGTCGTCGTGTTTACTGCATCTGTGGCTCGCTACGGCGACCCTCTGCTTGACATTCTTGATCCAAAGGGTCTCATCCACCACCGTCTGTTCCGCGAATCCTGTGTCAGTATTGGAGGCTCGTACATTAAGAACCTCAGTCTGCTTGGCCGGCCTCTCAAAGACGTCATTATCATCGATAACTCGCCAGCCTCATATGCCATGCACCCACAGCACGCGGTGCCCGTTTCCTCGTGGTTCAGCGATGTGCATGATTCGGAGCTGCTGGACATGCTCCCGTTTCTGTGTGATCTGGCGGGCTCAAAAGTTAATGACGTTTCCGTGGTTCTAGACGTTAGCTTGGAAGAAGAGTATTACGATGCACCGGATGGAACCGAGGAGCAGATCGAGGTCGATTGATGGAATGCATGACTTTGAGCACACGCAGATCAAGACCATCAGCCGCACTAGGCTTCACGAAAATGAATGAATTTTGAGGTTACCAAACCAAACTTATAATAGACCGGGCTTGCCCGCTTGTAATACTATTGTTAATAAATGCATGAACTTTTATATGAG
Organism: Wickerhamiella musiphila; assembly: GCA_030558175.1. NCBI lineage: Eukaryota > Fungi > Ascomycota > Dipodascomycetes > Dipodascales > Trichomonascaceae > Wickerhamiella > Wickerhamiella musiphila. Next base: position 90,735 of record JAJMSA010000020.1, read on the forward strand.
GTATTAACTCATATCGAAGACTGTCGAATTCAGAGTAATTGTGTGTCTTATACACGGCACCCCCGCCGCAGCGAATTGATCAACACCGTCTGTATACTAGCCGAAACTATCAGTCTGACAAAATCATGACTATTCAGGAATAACGCAAAAAGCCTGGGCTTCGAACGCATCGCATGATTCTGCATGACATTTGAAGCCCAGTTGGTACTAACTTCTCATGCACCCATCCGTGATTGACTTCAATTACGACTTTGCACATTCTATCTTATGCCGGCAAAGCTAATATTGTACGCGCTATAGACCATGTGCTGCTAACAGCATGAAGGCTGTGGCTTTTTGCGGCACAACTTGTTATGCACACTGAGACTTAACCCATGGCCTCGGCATCCTAAGATCAAAATTTCAATAATATAAATAAATAAGCTAGTCCTCGTCTTGGAAAGCCGTGTCCAGAATATGCTTTTCGCGCTCTTTTTCGTACTCGTACTGGCCCTTCCGCGAGTTGCGCATTCTGTTGTCTCTCTTGCGCCGCAAAGCATCGAGCTCCTCGCGCTTGATGTCCTTGGCCTTCTTGACTGCTTTGGGGATATGACGAGTTTTCTGAATCTTGCGAATCTCGGGCATGTGCCGGTATTTCTGAGTAAGAGCCTGGCTGTACTCGAGCTGTTTGCGCTGGCGAGTCGACTTGATGCCGGACCGCTCGTTTGAAACTGAGCGCCAGAGCCGCACGTTTCCATCGTCACTACCACTCAGCAAGTATTTGGAGTCCATTGAGTAGCGCACGCAGAACACGCGCTGCATGCGTTTGGTGTGGTAAATGTCGCGGGAGTGGCCCTCCTGCAGTTTGAAAATACGAATCGTGCGATCATAACTGCCAGTCACAAGTTCCTGGCCAGTGGGGCTGAAGTCCACATCCATCACTGCAGCAACATGGTCCTTATAGACATTGAGTGCTCGTTTGAGATTACGCATGTCGTAGAGATAAACATTGTGGTCTTCGGAGGCAGCAGCAAAGTTGAACGCTTCCATCGGGTTCCAAGCCAAGGCGTTGTTGTTGAAGGCCGTAGTCATCTTGTTAATAGGAGAAGATGTGCGCAGGTCATAAAGCACCACGGCGCGGTCGTTGCCAGTAGAGGCCACGATTGACGTTTCAGTCATGTTGAATCGAACACTGTTCAGATTGTCGCAGCCCCAGGACATAGAACTGATGGGCTTTGTCCGCTCAGTATTCCACAGCTCGAGCTTGGCGCCAGCGGTCACAAAAGAAGTCTCATCGCGGTGGTGGTCGATACCGTTCAAACCACCATGAAGCGACTCATACGTCTTCAAAGGCTCTTTATTCATACAATCCCACAATCTGACCGTACCGTCGCTTGCGCACGATAGCAGCTGGCTTTGAGGAGTAAAACAGAGGCCCCTCACAATGCCGGTATGGGCCTTGGTTTCCCAAGACTCTTCTCTAGCACCGATGTTCCAAACCTTTACAATGCCATCACCCGATCCAGAGGCAGCCTGGCCCAAAACCTTGAGGTTTTTTGCCATCGAGTAGACACCATCAACGTGGCCGCCGCCCATTTGGGCAATGAAGGGCGCAGCAAACATACGGTCCATTTTCGCAGCATTGAGGGCGCGGGTATACTCTCTGGCGCGCTCAAATGGGTGCAGTTCGGGGTTCAGATTGCGGTGTTGTCTCGCAGACTCTGAATTGGCAACAGGCACATAATCATCTGCCGAACGACTGATGGTTTTAATTTTCATGGTAGTCGTAACGAATCTTCCTTGGGCCTGACAAATATTTTTTTGGGGTCGGGAGGTCACGTGAGAGAATGGATCGGGAGGTTCACGGTTATACTTCAGGCAAGTAAATTGTGTGAGTAGATGCCAAGAGATGATCGTGAGAGCAAATAAAACAAAACCATAGCTGTCAACGATAAGTTGGGTTGAAATTGACCTTCATGCTTATTGAGCCCCCCGTGTGCCTGGAGAGCGCAATGCTACGGCTGTAATTGTTAATAATTTAAATAATGCAATGTATATAACGGCGAGTCAAATTAATGCAAAATGCTTAGCGCACCAAATTGTCAAATCTCAATACAAATCGCGAGGTCCCGCATCAAGCGCTCGGGTCCTGTCTAACGTCACCCGATGAGTCTCTGTGCTTGGGAACAGCGTCAAATGTGTTGTACCGTCGCATAGTGTGGGTCAATCGTGAAGGCAATGCCTCGGCCTCACTTCCATACGTCGGGGACTGGATGATTGTGTCCACAAGATAATATTGAGCGGCATTCATGGCAGTGGGGAAGATGAACATGACAAACAGGATCTGAATGCGCAGATCGTAGTTCGTCCAAGAAATGAGGTACGCGCCCCAATCGTCCAAGAAAGGCACTGTGTACAGCACGAGATACAACAATATCTTGGCCAAGATCAGCGCCACGAGATACAGAACTAGCTGCTTGAGGAAAGCCCGCGCCTGTGGAGGCTTGCCGTACTCGCCACTTACAATGTCTCTGACGTTAAATCGGTACGCTACATGGTGGACGTGCCATAGCGTAGCCCACAGAAGTGGAATTCCGATTGTAGTATCGAATAAAACATTAAGGAAGTACCACGTGCAGGGATTATCGTCGAGGCCGTCCTGATCATCGCTGAACACAATCGAGAATACAACGTTGAGGAAATGCAGCATGAGAGCGCCAAGCACCTGCTTGCCCACATCATAACACCACACCCGCCAGGGCCGTCTCGGGTGCTCGTATTTGCGTTTCCAGACCAAAGACAGGATGGCAATGCCACCCATAATGAACTGAAGGCCAAGAGAGATGGGGCCTAGCAGCTCGCACGTGGGGCCGTCATCAACTGGGTCTCGCCCAATGATACCCATTGTAGCAGAAGAATATTATTGAGCAATCCAGAAAATTGTTTGCAATCCTTCAACAAACAAGTTCGACGAAAGAACAGACAGATGGGGAGGCGCCCGCAGAGCAAGTTGGGATATATGCCGCGCACTTACTGGGCTTGGTTGAGTTCTGGGGCAGTCATAATGTGTAGCGGCACAATGAGGGTAAAGGGGGGTAAGGGCTGTGTATCTTTATAATATTAATTAATATAATACATGCCTTCCGGCTCGCCTGAAAAATAGCTTACGCTCGAGGTTAAATTGAAACGCGTCTCGAGACGTGGGTTGAGAACACTCCTGGTCGGAAGAAAAATAACGAGCAAGGAGTCAAAAGAAACGATGCCTCCGCACCCTATCCCAGCGATTTTATCGCAATCACAGGTCCGGCCGATCGTTTTTCGACTGTTCACAAGAAAACATGGCCTGAATCTCAACTCTTCAGCCCTGCAGGTCCTCACCGAGTTCTTGGGCTACCGCTTCGGAGACCAGTTTAAGGGTGCCGAGGCTAACAAGGTTCTGGATGAGCTAGCGAAAATGTGGAAAGACGAAGACAGAGGTATGACGCTGGACGGGGAGCCGCTCAAACGGCTAATAGCAGACTACTCGAACGCCAAAGCCAGCAGCAGGGACGACTGCGAAGACGACCCGCTGGGCTCTCTTTCGCGGAAATTCAACTTCAAAGACTACATTAAATTTGTGGACGCCTACCAGCAGCCTCGTGTGGCCTATAATACGTCTCGGCGGAACTTTGAGCTGGCTTCTCCCGCAAATGACTTGGGTTCTGCCGATAACCTCGTCCAGATGTACCCTACGCGGTTCCAGCTACTGAGCGATCGCATGTCTCGCCATGACGAGTTTGAGCTGCCCGGATTTCCCGAAATGATTGGTGGCGCGTTCACAATTACCCGCATTAAGAACATGCTGGGTCGCGACAAGCAGGAGTTCTATTTATTCGGACTATTGACAAAGGTCGCTGATACCGACGCCTGGTACCTGCAGGACGACTCCGGCAAGATCGCGCTCGAGTTTACGGAAGTGTCGCAGTTTGTCGGCACACATTACCATGTCGATGGCGGCTTTGCAATTTGCATTGGAGTGAGCCTGGGCAACCGTTTCCAGGTCAGTTTGATCGGCCCTCCCCCATGCGAAAGGCGTTCGGCAACCCGAGAAGCATACGGCAATTTGGATTTTTACGGACTCAACGGCGACACCACGCGGCTCGAGCGCATTGAGCCACTTCTCGAGCAGGCTCTCGAGAAGCAGGAATGCAAGCTCGATCAGAAAATATGCGTGCTGGGCTGCAATGTGTATCTCGACCAGATGCCAACACTGGATGCGCTGCGGAAGGTGTTCGCAGTTCTGGCCCAAGACCCGCCGCTGGCCATTGTTATTCCTGGCTCGTTTAGCAGCAGACCGTTCACGAGCGCGTCCAAGTACCGCGAGTCGATCACAGCATTCGCAAATGTCGTCGAGGAGTTCCCTGTTCTCACTGCGCGCTCCCGATTTGTGATGATTCCTGGCGACAACGATCCGTGGCACGCGGCTCATGCGGCAGGCAAGCCAGTCTGGCCACTTAAACGAATTCCTGCACGGCTGACGGGCCGGGCCGACCGAGCCGCGACCTTCGAATGGCTCTCGAACCCTTGCAGACTGCTGTACCTGTCCCAGGAGATCGTGTTTTCTCGCAACGATTACGGGTCCATGTTCCGTCGGCATTCGGTTAGGCACGATGAACATGCGACTCTGGTGCCCGAACGAGAACAGGAAGAAGATCAGGAACTCGGGGGCGACCAAATGCAAGTTGATTTGGATGCTGGCGCCGAGACCACTGGTCACGGCGATAATCCTAATGAAATTAATGAGAACGAAACCGAGCCAGAGCAGGCGTACTCACCCGATTGGGAGATCGAAGAAGAGATCGACGAACAAGTAAACGAGCAACTGATTGTTGAGTCACTGCAAACCGATCTCAAGCCTCGCACAACCATTCCTGACGATGTGGAGGCTCGCAAAGTAGCTGCCACTATTCTGGACCAATGCCATCTCTCGCCCTTCCCCCAAAGAACCCGGCCGGTGGCTTGGGAACGTGATATGACGCTCACTTTGCCGCATTGGCCAACTATGCTGGCAGTTCTCGACCCGACAACTCCCCAATTCGCGATGAACTACGAAGAGTGTCGTGTTGTCAACCCGGGCCCGTTTTTCACTGGCGCCCAAATCAATTGGCTCGAAATCTCGCTGGCAGATGGTCATGCGGAGCCGCATGTTCTATGAACCGGACTTCGGCTCAGCGTATCTAATTTATTACTGACTCTGTATGGTTTTGTCCAAGCTCGTGGTACAGATGATCGAGCGACTTAAAATCGCCTTCTTTTGAGTGCGGCCAGACATACAAGAGATAGAACTGCACAGAAAACTATGAACATATCTTCTACACACACGTCTCGCGGCTTCGTTATGAATTTTCACTTTAGACATTGAACGCCACTAGTAGCGACACAAGAACAAGTCTGGATGTCGGTTCATTAATTTTTTTAAATAAATTGACTACAAATTGTATCAGATGAAAAATTCAGGCCGCGTCCAGTTCTCTCGTTTGTTTTAGCCTGACCAGCATGCATCTATACATAATCACTTGCCTGACCGTCAACTAAGTTTTTTTCTGGAGAGCTATTGATATGTGGGGTTATAGTGCATGTGATTTATTGAGCGTGCAGTTTTTGAAGATTTGTTCTGTGAATTGTGGCAGATAACTCTTAGCTAGCAAGAAATTGGAATTGAGACCTGATCCAGCTGCCTGAGCCTGCCGTTAAATCGCTCTAAAAGATGTTCTGTTAGGGCTGAATGCGCCGCGTGTAAGCATGCCATGCACGCCTTTCCCCCGCCGGTGATTCGAGTCCAGTTCAATCCCAGGCTAGTCTAAGTATGAACTGTGCCTGTTTGAGTGCCAAAAAAGTCGTACAAATTATTTAGGAACTTGGAGCCCTGAAAATTCAGCAAAATATATCTACACGGGCCCTAAGTCTGAGTTCACCCACCTAGCCGCTACTGCATTGGGAAAAACGAGCTGCGGGGTGCGACATTTTGTAAGCGGTTGAGAGCCCCGACCGTGCAGGATTTCTTTTCACCTCACATCTAGCTCCATCTAGACACTGTAGGCACTCACTTTCTGGCGAATTCCCCGGAGGCTTTGAGTTTATAGATCATGAAGAACCTGACTGCTTTGCTCGCAGGCGAAATCACGCTGAGCGCATTCCAAAAAGCCGCCAACTCCAAGGCGGCCTCTGCCTGGATCGGCTCCGAAGGAACTGCCGCAATCAAGCCCACCAACGACACTTTCTACCAGGATTTGTGGACGTTGAGCAACTTGACCGACTACAGCCCCGGTGACATTATTGGCTACCGCCAGGTTGGTCTCGCCAACTACTCAAACGTCGACTCTGCCTGGCAGATCCAGTACCGCTCCACTGATACTTGGGGCAATGCCACCGCCTCAATTACCACTGTGATTATCCCCAGCAACAACACGGGCGAGAACCTTGTGTCGTACCAGATTGCGGAGGACGCGTCCTACCTCAATTGTGCGCCGTCGTACGAGATCCTGACCCAGACCGCCGAGGACCAGCTCCAGCAGCTCCTTTACAAGGGCTGGGTCGTCAACTCGCCGGATTACGAGGGCCTCAACTCGTCGTTTGCCGCTGGCATCCACTCTGGCCACCTCACGCTTGACTCGATCATTGCTGCCCAGAACGCTGCCAGTGAATTCTTGAACCTCACCAACGACAAGGTCGCTCTGTGGGGCTACTCCGGAGGCTCTCTGGCTTCTGGCTGGGCCGCTGAGTTGCAGAGCGAGTACGCTCCAGAGCTGAACATCACTGCTGCCGCGGTGGGCGGCTATGTCGTGAACCTCAAGAGCACGCTGGAGTCTGTTAACAAGGGCGCCTATGCCGGCTTCATTCCGGCAGGAATGTTGGGTCTGGCCTCTGAGTACACCGGTCTGTGGGATTTGTTCTACGACCAGGTGCCTGCTGCCAACCAGACTAAGTTCCAGTCGCCGCTCAAACAGTGCCTTGTCGAGTACATCATCACCTTCTTGGGCGACGACATCTGGTCCTTCTTCAAGGACGGCGACGCCATTCTCCAGGACAGCTACGTCAAGGAAATTCTGGCCAACACTACTCTCGGTCAGAAGGCTCCTAAGTTCCCGCTCATGGTCTACCAGGGCACTGGCGATGCTGTCGTCAACTACACCAACGTCGATGACACTGTCGAGTTCTACTGTGATCAGGGCACCGACGTCACATACTACCGCGGCATTGGTCTGTCTCACCAGGACACAGCTTCTAAGTACATGACCACTGCTCTCAAGTTCCTGGCAGATGCTTTCGATGGTGTCGTTCCCACCACTTGTACCACCACCGACTCGAACTCCACAACCAGCTCTAGCAGCGCTTCCGGCTCTAACAGCACAGCCGCAGCCGCCTCAAGCTCCAACAGCACTTCTACCGGCAGCAACAGCACTTCTGCTGGCACTGGCTCGGGCTCCAACAGCACGGGCTCTTCTTCGTCCGGTTCGTCTAGCTCCGGCTCTTCTTCCGGCTCCTCCGGTTCGTCCAGCTCCAGCTCCAGCTCCGGCTCCGGCTCCAGCTCCGGCTCCAGCAATGCTGCATCTGCCGTCTCGCTTTCTGCTACCGTAATTGTTCTTTCGGTCGCGGCTATGCTACTTTAAGTCCAAGCCTGAGCTGTCACGTCCAGCCTACCGGCCGCAATTTTTGTAACATCTTATGTTTCCATACTTAACCCGTTCCAACTTAGATTCTCATCCATTTGTAGAGCATCACTCAGGGGATTTGCTGCACATAGACATTGGACTATCTTTCAAGATGAGATATCAGCCGGCTTCTGGTCTTGGCGTTTTGATGAACTAGATTTTGTATCAACAATTCTTCATGACATTTATCACACGCCACCTCGCGCTTCCTGTTAATCGATTGCATACTTTCGATCGATTGCAGGCTGTCGGCCGATTGCCGAACCTCTGATCTAGGCTCTGTGCCCAGAAAATGATCTACATCTGCCACCCCCTCCTAGCTTATGATACCAACTCGCTGACAGATTTCTTGAGATCGCGATTTGGCTGCACTTTTCGAAATGAATTTGTATTTATATTGAGTGCCTTAAATGTCTAATTAATTGAAATGCGTTTTGTGAACAGGAGTGGCTGCGAATCTGTGCTTTTTTGTAGACCCATGTGAACTTCCCAGCGTGTACCCAGCTTGGACCGCCTGTCTCTATGTAGTCCTTTCCTGATCTTTTTTTATTCAGCGTATTAGATTGAATCAAAATCTGATAAGCACCAATGCCTGCGCTACCAGTTTCTGCCGAGCTAGATTGGATTTCGTTCAGGGTTTCCACCCTTTCACCAGACCAGCCACATGTGCCTGAGACACAGCGTCAAAATTGCGCAGTGATTCGGCCATCCTGGCTATCGAACTTTACAGACCTGCTTCCGGCTATTGCCGATATGAATTATCGCAGAAGCGAAACGAGTTTTATAGCTACACAAGACCTACTAGCCCCGCATATCCCAATTGCGGGCTATCTGCCTCTATTTAATGTAGATTCATGGAAACCAAGATTACATTCGGAACAGCAAAGATCCGCTTTGCCGCAGCTTCGCTTGCTGGCTTCTTCACAATGTCAATAGAAAGCACGCAGCTGAGGCTTTTAAATATCTGTAGCAAAGAGTTCCTAGCTCCATTGTGGTTCTAGCCACGTGAGACAGGCCCTTACCGCCCAGGAAGCAGACCACATTCCAGAGCAAATCGGCATTTTTTCGCTAACATGCATAGTTCCAAGTGCTAATGCCCAACCACAAGCGTCTTGTACAATAACTCACCCTCTAAAGCACAAACTATGCAGATAGCGAAGACCAAGTGCCTTCTACGCTTCTCGTTCGTTGATCTAATGCAGAATGGGGAGCTGCATCAAAGCATGAAGTTTCTTTAGTACAAACGTTAATCGGCAAGTGCTTGGCTCATGAAGGCCTGGCAAGGGATCGCTCATACGGACCAATCAGTCTCGAACCTATATCTCGGTGAAGGTGCTACTGAACTTTCGCAAAAGCTTCCTTTCTACCAAGGCGCCGCATGGTGTCCCGTATGTGTTTAGCCCAATCATCATCCTGATGGTTCGGCCCTGCAGATTATGACGTAGTGTGCATGGCTTGACTCATTTTTTTGCTTAGCGCCTTCCGCGATAAAGACTCCTAAGCTTGTATCTCGTATGTGTGCGCGGTAGTAAATTTCCGGAACTTGTAACAATCAATTCACATATTGTTCTAGAATGAAAAAGAAGAAGCAGGACCTGAAATTTGACCGTATTAGGCTGCGTTGCCACTGAAACCTCTATGCGCCCTGATCCTATATTACCAGTACCCCTACCCTGTGAAGGCCGCGGTGTTGCCGCTTCGGGTGAAATCTCAGGGCAGCGGCGGCATGAAGGGTGGTGTGTACCTGCACTTCGTAAGCGGGAAGACATCATCATTTTCCCATCATCTGATCGCGCAGGCGAACGTCATTTTCATTTTTTAACTTACACATTGCCACTCGCCTCCACTCACCGCTTTCTTTTTCAAGAGCCCTTCAAAGAAAGAAAAACTTTGAAAGCACAAATTTTTAGTGTTTCTCACGATCCCACATCCTAATGAATCCTCTGACAGTCGTTCTTTTTGGCTTGTCCACTGCATCGCTAGCTCTGGCCTCGCTTCAGATTAGGGACTCAGACGCCTGGATAGGCTCTCAGGGCGATTCCCCCGTGGAACCTACTGGCGATGTGTTTTACACGAACTTGACGAGCATTTCAAACCTTTCGGACTACAAAGTAGGCGAGATCATAGCCTATAGGCAAGTCGGCCTCGCAAGTTATACAAATGTCGACTCGGCTTGGCAAATTCAGTATCGCTCTACGGGTTCTCATGGACAGGCAGCTGCATCAATCACCACGGTAATTATCCCACAAAATTATACTGGCACCAGCATGGTCTCTTTTCAGGTTTCTGAGGCCTCGGCTTTCATCAACTGTGCCCCTTCGTTCCAGCTCTTGCAGGGCAGCCAGATCACAGAAGTCCAGCGTCTGCTCAACAGTGGCTGGGTTGTCGTTTCGCCGGACTATGAGGGGCTGAATTCTTCGTTCGCTGCTGGCGATTCCAACGGCCGTTTCGTCCTGGACTCGCTGCGAGCTACCGAATCAGGCTTATCCAGAATTCTGAATAGCAGCACAACCAACATTGGCATCTGGGGCTACTCCAGCGGCGCGTATGCCAGTGGTTGGGCCGCCGAGCTGGCCTCGGCATACGCTCCTCATTTGAATATTGTTGCCACTGTTGTGGGCGGCTACATTGTCGACTTCGAGAGCACTTTGGAGATGGTGAATGAAAGTGACAACGCTGGCCTGATTCCTGAGGCTCTGGTCGGTATGGCCGGCGAATACAACGATTTGTGGAACGCTTATTACTCTGAACTAAAAGACGATCAGGTTGATAATCTCTCTGCGCCGCTGTACGACTGCTTCTCGCAACTAAGCTCGAAATATAGCGGGCAGAACATCTGGGAGTTTTTCAACAACGGCTCCGGAATTCTTGCCAATCCTCTGGTCGCCAAGATCCTGGCCAACAACTCGCTAGGCCAGAGTGCACCCGAGTTTCCGATGATGGTCTACCAGGGCTTGTCCGATGAGGTCGTAAACTACACAACCGTTGATAACGTAGTCAAGTATTACTGCCAGCACAACACTCCTGTGACGTACTACCGAGGCGCGGGCGTCAATCACACGGCCATGGCTGCCGATTACGAATCCGCTGCTGTTGAATTCCTGGCAAACGCGTTCCAGAACGTCGTGCCCGAAGCATGCTCGTACATCGGCACATCCGGCGGCTTGAGTTCCGGCTCAGGCAGCACTAGTTCTGGCAGCGCGGGATCTAGCGGATCCTCTGGCTCAAACAGTAGTTCTGGTTCGGCCAGTTCGAACTCTTCAGGGTCTAGTTCGCCGAGCTCGCCAAGTTCGAGCTCTTCCAAATCTAGTTCCTCTGGCTCCGCTGATAGTAGTGCCTCTTTCCTTGCATTTCCTGTGGCGCTTTTGGCAATCTCGCTGGCGTCCGTATTCTTATGATTTCTTTTTTTTCCCAAACGCTGCATTCCTTTCATGAATTTCCGCATTATTACATTTGTGTGTGATTTAGGTCGGCCGGACAAGTAGACGGATCTGTCCGGTGGTCCATTCTGTACTATATAACGAACTCACATCTCTCTTCAATTAACTCCTGCATACTTCCGACCTGAAAGCAATGGGAAAGCGACATTCAGAAAAAGGGCCTTCCTGGATAAAGCAACCCTGCACAGGCAACTTTAAAAGAGGCTGAAGATAGGAGAGCACTCGTCAGTGATAAGTTTAAAAAGATACTGATGAGCTGCGCGTACCTTCATAATGAGCAGCTGCGTCATAGGCGAGGCTATCCTACCTAACCGAACGGTGCATATAGAGAAGTCCATGCGATTCGATCCTGGTCTTTCGATTTTTTTGCCCTCGACTTGAAACATGCCAGACCAACTTCGAGCCCACCAACACTGCATCATTCGTCGCCGCAGATCACAATAGATCGCAACAAAGTGCACCGCCATCCCATCATGTAGACTAAATTTATTATCCTCATTCAAATCCTCTCCATGTTTATTTCAATTTTCTATACGAAGCAAGCGACTCGAAAATTCAACGCAACACGAAAAAGTTTCAAACCTTATCCCAGACACATCGTGAGACCGGAATCAATTAAAACCAGAGGCCCGCCCCCGCATGAATAATCGTCCGATTGCACTACCAATGGTCTGGGGCCTCTTCCTCGAGCAGCAAAAGTCTGGTTGGGCGGTTGTTGATCACTTCAGACAACACAAGTGGAATTCATTCGAGACAATCGACTTTCAAACGCTTTATCGCAACAGCAATGCTGCCGTTCACCACTATTTGGAGACTACATCCTTGTTTCAACTGGCACGCGATGCCACCTTTTTCTTAGTCGTGGCGCACTTTTTGCGCGTTTTCGAGCACGAGATCTTCCTAAATGGGTTTTTTGGCTATCTCAAGCTGGTTATCCGTGGAGCCGTGGAATCCACTATCCAATTTACGCTTCAGCTGCCGATCGTCCGAGGCTTTGTGGACAAACAAGTCTCTGCCGAGCTTGGAAAAGTCGAGCAAACAATGGTTCCACGTGTTGGCAGACAGACACACGTCATTCCTGAAAAGTCGAGCTCCCCTCAGCAAGTCATCAAAATTGTGGATGATTTAGACGAGCTCCTGCACCACGCCGACTGGGAACACGGCCGCCTTTCGGGTGCTGTTTATCACGGCGGAAAAGAACTACTAGAGCTACAGACTGCTGTGTATGGTAAATACACTGTGGCAAACCAATTGCACCCCGATTGTTTCCCTGTGGTGCGTCAAATGGAGTCGGAGATCGTCCAGATGGTTCTGGACTTGTTCAATGGCCCTGAGGGATCCTGTGGCACCACATCTTCTGGCGGAACAGAATCGATTTTGTTGGCTTGTGTGGCAGCTCGCGAGAAAGCTAGAGCCCGTGGTCTCAACTCAAACTGGGAAATTATTGCACCCGTGACTGTCCATGCTGCCTTCGATAAGGCCGCATTTTACTTCGGCATGCGCCTTATACACGCCCCAGTCAACTCTCAAACCGGCCAAGTTGATGTTCGTGCGGTTGAGCGGCTGATTAGCCCCTACACGGTACTTCTTGTTGGCTCTGCGCCCAATTTTCCTCACGGAATTATCGATCCCATTGAGGCCCTCGGCCGCGTGGCTCAGCGCCATAAGTTGCCTCTTCATGTGGATGCATGCCTCGGTAGCTTTCTTGTGCCGTTTCTGCAGGAAATCCGTAGCAAGCAGGGTCTCGACACTCCGATTTTCGACTTCAGAGTGCCCGGCGTCACCTCTATCTCGTGTGATACCCACAAGTATGGCTTTGCTCCTAAAGGCTCTTCAGTCATTATGTACCGTGACCAGGACATGCGTCACCACCAATACTTCTACTCGCTTGATTGGTCTGGTGGTATCTATGCCTCTCCTACGTTGGCTGGCTCGCGTCCTGGTGCGTTGATGGCTGGCTGCTGGGCGACCATGCTTTACATGGGCAAAGAAGGTTACAGGCGACAGGCGACAGCCATTCTTGCAGCTGCGTCAAAGTTCAAAGAGGCGTTAAAGACGGATCCCGCTCTATCGGCATCTCTTACTGTCTGTGGCGATCCCATTTCCTCGGTCGTGGCTTTCAAAAGTGACAAGATCAATGTATACGACTTGGGTGACAAGATGAAAGAATTTGGCTGGCACCTCAATGCCCTTCAGAACCCGCCTGCTATACACATGGCCTTCACACGGCTCAGTGAGTCTGTGGTCGATGAGATTGTCCGGGATCTTAAGCAGGTGGTCGACGACCTTCAGAGCCAAGGCTCCACTCCTTCAAGTTCTGGATCGCGCGCTCTCTACGGTGTAGCCGGCAGCGTCCAGGGTGGCTCTGTTGTTAAGCGGCTTGTAGCTGGGTTCATCGATATGATGTACACTGTCTAAGTTAATCATTTAGTATTTATGACTCGTCTTTTTACCCGAATGCCCACAAATTTCGAAGTTATTCTGAATACAAAGGGACCAAAGGCTCAATGAATGACAATCTCCGTGCAGATAGTGTCATGCAGCCTCAAATTGAGCCAAACCTTTTTGAGAGGCTTGTATGCATCTGGCTACCCTTTCTGAAGGCACGCAATCTAAAAAAAGAATTCCCGTGGACAAATAGTCTGCTTCTCTATGTAGGCTTTTTTTAAAAGAGATGAAACAGCAGGAATCCCAGCGTCTTACCGCGACCCCCAGAGCCAAGTGAGACCATTGTGCTTTCTAAAGTAGGAATAGTAGTAGATATCGAGCCCACGCTCAGGCTCAAAACCTGCGATACGCCTTTCCTCATCTCACTCAGGGGCTGTCTTATTGATTCTTATCTGTAGTACTGCCGCTCAGCGATTCATAATCACAGGCTATACCTTTTCTATTGACGTCTAATTTATCAGCAACTCGCGTACTTAAAAGAGGATAAGACATACTCAGCTTGAACCCGACAGGCTTTGTTCACCACCTTGGACTACTCGAACTTATCATAATGGATTCGAAAAGGGTTAAGCTATAGATTACTTCAAGTTATAATGCCGGACATCTGCTTGTGATTTGGGCAAACGAAGCGGAAGAAGCAAAATCAAGTCCTTCAAAAAAGGTACTTAGGCGATGGTGCAGAGAGCAACGGTATGGAGGTTGCTTTGAGGAGGGGTAGAGATAGTCTGAGTAGAGGAGGTGGTAGACTTCATTGGAGTTTGTGATTGATTGATGATCAGTGAAGAATTAAGCGTTTAATTTATATTCATTGTCTCCGAGATAAGCGATAAAGCCTTCATGCGCCAATATTTATCCAAAATGCAAAGGAGAGGTTACTGGCATTAGCGGTGCTCGCTCTGCTCTAGTTTTCGAGTTTAATCAGTTTACAACCTGATAGAGGTTAAATCCACAAAACATGGCTACGAAAAGCACTTTCGTGAAGATAATTCAGAAAACTGTTGCGCATCCGTAGAACAAGGACCGGCCATTGTTAGTTCCTAATGAGGAAATCCTCACAATCTGCCGGACCTAATGCAGCAGATGAGGATTATACCAAGACCATGATTTTGCGGCTTTTTTGGAGTCCATAGGCTAAGTTTGAGTAGCTTTTGGATGAACTCCAGCTCAGATCAGCATCAAGCTCCATGAAATATAAATCCCATGACGGAGAAGCGGCTTCTCACTGTTTTTCAAGGCCTCTTTTCTATCACTGGTAGATTAGTTTTAGAACTTTATTGAGAGGTAGAGAGTTTCGGGTGTGTTACACTATGCACTGGCACGTACCGGCGATGATTCGGTTTGAGGTTTATCTGCAGCGGATCGAGGAATCAGGCTAAAACCCATCGCTTTACTCCTATTTTGTACGTTCTGTTACAATAAAGCCCGTTTTAGAACTGATGCTTTGCCCCAAGGCGGTACTCAGGTCACTATTTGGTACTCAGAATAAATGTGATATTGCCATTGTGCCATCTCTACTAGGAAAGATTAAAACCAATCTTGCATGTGCCGAGACAAGGGGGTTCAAGTTGTCTCAGGGCTCGCGCCAAACTGAGGCTGAAGAGAGGTCAAAATTCTTTGGCTCTCTCAGTCATGTAATATCATTTGATCGAGGAGATTTGAATGTCGAAATCTCTTCATTTGCCGGTATGCCTCAGACTTGCAGTTCTGCAAGGCTACGCCCCGATGCATGTAACCTGCATGGGATGAAACGGCCCACAAAGATCGAAAAAGTAGGTCCCTGAGCACTATATACCAACTGAAAACGTAGAATATCCGAGCTAAAGTTAAATCCTCGCACTGAAGAACTTGTGTACCTACGTATAAATTAATATCTATCCTTGCCGGCTCCGTTTCCAGGCGGCAATTCTCTCTTTCAGTTCCACATTTGGTATGACCTCGCTAACTTTCAAGGGCTGGCGGTTGAACGGATCAGTTTCGTCACTCAACAAATGGCTTTTGATTGTA
Organism: Wickerhamiella musiphila; assembly: GCA_030558175.1. Classification (NCBI taxonomy): domain Eukaryota; kingdom Fungi; phylum Ascomycota; class Dipodascomycetes; order Dipodascales; family Trichomonascaceae; genus Wickerhamiella; species Wickerhamiella musiphila. The sequence goes on from JAJMSA010000020.1 coordinate 106,297, forward strand.
CTCAAGTCAATTGTAACTCTCGACGCGGGTAGAATTACCGGCTCTTCCATCAGGGTGAACATCAGCGGATCCAAAAACTCATCGGGTGCGTCTTCCAAGTGCAAGTCTTCAGCATCGGCTAGTTCCCTAGCGTTTTTGGTGTCGGTTGCCAATTTTTTCCAGGCATCGAATTCGGAAGGCGAAAGCGTGCTTCGACGACTAAGAATACCGTCAGCCCGTGCAAAATGATGCAAAGAGAACGACCGCTCGTCTTTGGCCACTGCACTCACAAAATCGACACTCCCAGCCAATGCAAGGTATGCACGCACAATTCCCGTCAAAAGCGCACGCGGATCCCACCGGTATTTGAGGGGATCAGAAACCTTCAGCTCACGGCATTTGGGGCCTACTAAAGCTGCTAGAAAGTAGTTGAGCATGCTTGCAAGTCTTCCTACGATTTCTGGTCTCAAAAATGGGGCTGGTGCAGACTTGGTGAATCTTTGGATCAGCTCAACAGTTTGCATACTAAGTTGAACGTACGACTTGGCCTTGCTTTCGGCCTCAGCCAGTCTTGCGGCAGGAGTTGAGTTGCTGGGGTCTTCTTCATTTTCAGTGGGCTCGGAGGCTTCTGTGTTTGGTTCGGTGCTGGTGGAGTTATTCACAGCATGATTTGCGGCGCGATTTACATTGGTCGCCGCATTCGCTGCAGAATTAACTGTATTCGAACCGGAGCCCGATGCAGCCTCAGCTACTTCTTTTTGCAACTTGTGAATGCTCTGGAGTGAGGACAAACTCTCGTCCAGTAAATAAGTCGAGTCGTTCAAGAGCAGAGCAACAAAGCGTACAAAGAACTCAGGGAATGCTCTGCTCTCGGCTACAAATTGCGCACGGTACGCCGGATAGTCCCACACTCGCTCAATAACCTGTGTGATCTGCTCGCGAGTTGTGAACTTTTCGTAAAACTGTGCACTGCGGCCTGTCTGTTCCATATCAATGTACAGTTTGATGAGCGCACGCAATAGATGCTTCTGGACCCTTTCCAAAGTCAGCAAATCGACATAGACTCCTTTGACAGCGCCCTGCACGTATGTGCCATACATGAGCAATTCGACAAACTTGCTGCGAAGGTACGGGTTTTTGATGGCCTGAGGTGTCAACAGGAAAAATAGCGTCGAGGAAACTTGCGTTTCGTAGAGTAATAACTCGCCTTTTGGCGGGAACCTCGAGATAGAATGGATAAGAATGTGAATGGGTGCTTCGATCATGAACTCGGGCAGGATGCGGTACTTCATGGGAGCCAAGACCGTCGCCAGCTGCGGGTCGGTAGGGCCTTCGGGTCCTGATTTGTCAAGAACTGCTTCAATAACTGCTTCAAATTGCGTCGACTGTGTGTCACATGCGCGCCATGCCATGAACTCGAGAGCAAATGTTGCCAGACGTTCGAACTTGGCAAAGAGGTTGGAACAGAGAAGCAGCTGTTTGTTGACCTTGAGGCTCGTGCTAAAATACTTTTGCATCGCATCCAGACGATTCAGACTCTGCTCAGCTGCAGGGCGCAAATGTGCGGGCATCTGTGCGCTCAAGCGATTCCACTCCTGGAGCTGCGCGTTTAAATGCTCCAATGTCCGCTCGGCCTGGTTGCTGAACTGGAACTCGGGCACAATTCCGTACGCCAAGAAGGCCACTGCCAGGAAAAAAATTTCAGTGATGAAGTTCATCTCACCTATTTCCCCGCTTTTGTCGACTCCGAATTGCGTGGCCTCTTTATCGTCGGCAAAAATGCGCGTGATATCTGACATTTGGAACCGCGGGCTGGGAGCCACAAAAAACATCGAATCAATTTTTGTGAGCTTGGATCCTCGGAAGTCCATAAACGGCTCACAAAACTGCGTGCATATGAAACTAGCGTTGATCAGGACATGCGCACGATTGACAAGCTTGGGGTCGTAGCGAGTTGCGGCTCGCTTCTTGTTGACTTCGATCAGCTGTCCGAGCCATACCAATACCAGCTGGCGGTTGATTGGAGAGCCGCGCACAATACTGTTGAAAACGCGGAATAAACACGTGGCTCCGTACTCGAGCTCAGAGCGAAAAAAGTCGCCCTCGTTTGTAGCCTGGGCACCTGTAGAGTCGGTCAAAAGTTCCTGCGCAAGACGGTGATGAGCTACCGAGAACTCCAGCAGTCCCATTAGTGGGTGAGTCTCCACATCTTCTGCCTTTGAAATATCCCACTTTCCAGCAATTTGAAGATTCTGAAAGCAGAGACCGATATTCTTGGCCACAGCCGGTAGAGCAGCTGTCTGTTCTATGACACTGAGAACCTTTGTGTAGTGTTTGTGACCCATTTGACTATTCAAACAGTTTTTCAGGCTCGAAATCAACTGTAAAATGAGCTCGAACTCGCCTTGATCCACAGATTCCTGTAAGAGATCATTGACGAACGGGTATGGGACCTTTGCCCGCTCCAGCTCAAGATTGACCATTGCTCCTGCCAATTGGCCGACGCTATTCCAAGAACTTTCGTCTAAGTCCAAAGTCGCCGAGATCATCGAATAGCGCACAAGTTCTACCTTTATGTTCTTCAGGGTGTGCTCTAGGTTGGCTTTGGCTAACCTGGTCTGCAAGCTACTAAACCGACCATAAACCTCAAATATACGCATTATTGCCGGCATTTCCATCGCTCCAATCGCAAACATACCATCTTCCACAGTCTCGATTTCGCCCAAGGGTATTTGAAATATGTCTGAAACGATTTCTTGCACGGTAACGACTTTAGGGTTGTCCTGTTGTATTGATTTCGAGACAGAGAATTGCGGCTCTGGTCGCTGGTTGGCCTGCTTCATGTGTTGTTCTGGACTAGTCCTCAATTCTTTTTTCTGTGCATCCGATTGAATTTCCTGTGGGGTCGCAGGCTGGCTGTTTCGCAAATTCGCATGGGCTGACGAGTCTTTGTTAGAAGCCACGTTCAGGGTCGAAGCTACCGGTGATTGGCTCATTGAAAGTTCTTCTGATGTACTTCTTGTTGAGTTCTGCGACTGGTTAGATTCGATCTCTCTTTGGAGTTGCTCGAAGCGAGCCATCCGTTGCTTTCGAATATCATCCATCTAGTAAGTGGGTTGTCAATTGGGAGAATGAGTGGGTCTTATGTGTTTGAACTGCGTTCAAATGGATGCAATTGGGATACCTGACGCAGAATCGATATCAATTTGAATAATTTGTACTCTGTGAAACGGAACTGTTTGATTAAGTATTTTTCGTTGTCGAAGTTCGGCTTCTCAGCCCCAATATCTGCCGGTAGAAATCAGTAGGAACCAACTGTCGTCCAGAGCGAATCTGATATATATTGGGTCCTACGACTTATTTTAAATTGGAGATACGACCAACTGATTCGGTTTTTTCGAACAGCGGATTCGCTTGTTCCGTTGCCCTATTTTGCATGAAGTACCGGTCCTGATCCGGGCCCAAGTTTCATGCAGTAATTCGGTAACACAGGCCCGTGTATATTTTGGATGTCAGAGTAGCAAGACAAGAGATGAACTTTGGCGATTCAATAAGCAAACCACAAATAAAATTTCAAACTTCATGGCGCTACAAACAGAATATGTTATAGAGCACGTCGAAGTCGCAGTTATCCAAACATGAACTTTCTACCATCATATCTAGCATCACCTGCATATCGCAGCAATTATTTATATAAACATACTCGAATCCATTTTAACGCAATCCGCCATCCCAAATATATACACAAACTACTCGACCTGCATGTCAGGAACCGAGCTCCGCAGAGCCTCGAGAAGGGTGGGAGGAGGACGCATCACAACCATCGAAGAAACAAGCGTCAGCACCTCAGGATTGGTGATCGTGCGCTCGTAGACCTGGAGCAGGTCGGTGGGGTTCGGGTAGACGTAGAGAGCGCGGTAAAAGGCCAAAGCGCACTCAGTGACATCGCCAGCCTGGAGCAAGGCATCAGCCTCGGCGACTTCGGTCATGAAAAACTGCTGCTGCTCCTCCTTGTCTGTGGGCAGAGGCTTCTCTTTAAGCGACTGTTCGAGCAGAGTCATGATTTTATCGCGCTGCTGCTTCTGTTCCTGCTGCACAGCTTGCTGTTTCTTGGCCTCGAAATCTTTCGAGCGCTGGCGCAGCTGCTTGCGGAACTCAGGAGAAGAGCGGCGTTGGTAGTCGAACCAAAACAGGTACGAAAGCGCACCAATAAAGGTTGCGCCGGTCAGGTACGTGGCGGTAGACAGCATTTTTTTTTGAAGATTTATGGGGTTAGTGGCGGTGTATCCGGAGTCCGACAGTTGAACTATCTTCGCGAGTGAAAAATCGAAGTTAGTCACTAAGTAGCGGTTAGGGCCGAGCGGGAAGTAGCTCTCGGAGAATTGGGATGTCGCTTAAGCAGTACCTGGCTTCGGATTGCAAAAGTTGGGGGTGAATCTTAAAACTTGGTATTGCTTGGTCGTAAACCGGATATCAGTCAAAGTTCGAGTCATTTTGCGAGGAAATGATCCAACTAGAGCAACTGCATCAGGGTTAGGCTTCAGATGGCTGCTGGTGAACAGCTGTCGATAACTTATCATGATTCCGCAGCGTGCAATAAATGCAGATGTCTTTAAATCGAATCACATCGCATGAATGTACTCTGCTAACGAGTTCGCCCCCGCCTGATTTATCGCTTTATCACCTAAACCTGCATACGCTCCAAGTCTATATCAGGAAACCACAACACGGAGGTCATTATCTACAGATGAGAAGAAGCATTCGAATAACATTTAGTCGATTGCTTCAGTGGATCTTGAATGCGGTCTTTATGGCTCTTTGCCTCAAAAGTGATTTTATTTGCACTGCTTTCCTAGACGAGCCATATCAATCCAATCAGGGCAAGGTCCTTTTGCTGGCACACATCTGAAGCCTCGCCTATCTAAACTATAACAACTAAAATTCAAGTTTTCTAACGCCACATACTTTAATTGCTTTCTTACTGCAACCGAAACAACTCAACCAATCGGCGTTCGCTTGATCGGTGAAGCCCACATATAACAACTAATCAGCTTCCGTACGTCTTCCCAACTCCCAGCTAAGACCGATATGAAATACACGGAGTTTACCCAGTTGCCGGATAGAGCGCTTCAGAACCAGTATCTTTCCAGTTTATTTGAGCCATGTGAGGCGTTTATTGATTACATTCAGCCGTGTCTGACTTCTAGCCACGAATCATGGCCACAGCTGATCGACAGCATCCGCAATCGCTTGCATGAGCTCGACTCGTCCGATAAGCGGGTTCCCCTCATTATTGCTGCTCATCCTCGGCTAGGAGCAGCCAAAGTTGAGAGCGCCCATAGTCGAGCCGAGCAGAGCTCTCTTCAGCAGGCTTCCGAGCAAGAAGCTACCCAGCTTCAGCAACTGAACGACGAGTATGAGCAGACCTTCCCGGGACTCCGGTACGTGGTGTTTGTTAATGGCAGGCCTCGCTCTGAGTTGATGGAGGATATGCGTGCCAGAATTGACAAAAAAAATTACAACGCTGAAGTAACGACTGCTTTGGATGCGATGTGTGATATTGCTTTGGATAGGGTTCAAAAGAGTTAGGACCTGTGCAGTCGTATATAAGTCTAATTTGATCGATTTCAAGCTAGTGTTGCGCTATGTATATGTAGTAAAAGTGCACTTACATCATGTTTTCGAGGAATTGATAAGGCGATGTTCCGAATGTCTCGAATTTAGTGGCTTAAAAGCTTTATCTTTGGATCAGGACTGATCCTGATGATCATGTGACATACATACTATGTGGCTGAATGCACTGGCCTGAGGCAGTCGGAGTTGGCTAGACGAGATGTAATTGATTCGAACAAACATTCTTAAGCTCGACTCGTGAGCAATTCATCAGCAATTCAAAACCAGCACGAAGTTTTTGACTGCATCCCCACGCTCATCAAATCGCTCATAATAAAAAGAAAAGCGTCATTAAGAGCTAGATAATAATAGTAGATAACGTTAGCACGGTCCGGCTAGCTGCCCGACTTATCATATATTTTCGTTTTTCAGTCTTGAGTTGAGCCTGATGATTGATGGCACCAGCGAGAAGCTTGTGATGAAGCGAAGAGCTCTCAGCCTACAGGAAATAGTCAGGCGTCTTGCGCGACACCGCCGGCTCAGACGCGCGCGGCGACGGATCGTACTGCAAAAACGTCGTGTACAGCTCCTCGTCAACCTCCATAATCGCCGCCTGGTTGCCGCATCGATAACAGTAGTTGGGAGCCGAGAAAATCGTTACGACTGCCTGCTCGTGCGACCACGCATAGCCGTCCATCACCAGCTGGTGCGCCCGCGCAATCAGATTCAGGTTGTTTTTGTGGTTGAACGCCTCGGAGATGTCTGGGCCGAAGGTGTAGCCTGCACCGCGCGCAGAAACACCCCAATTTTGGCGCTCATCCGGGTCCGACCACAACAAGTCAGACATGGGGCCATCGTGGGGCACCTCTTGGAAGCGGTTGAGCGAGCGGATATTGTCGATTGTTTCGATCGGAGGCGACAGACCGCCGTGTAGACAGAAAATCTTGTTGTCCACGAGCGCAGTGATGGGGAAGTAATCGAAAAGATCGGTAAACATTTTCCACACCATGGGCCCGCCGTATTTGCGCAAACACTCGTCGTAGAAGCCGTACACCTGTGTGATCTGGCGCGACTCGTGATTTCCACGCAAGATCGTGATCCGGCGCGGATACCGCACCTTCATCGCCACCAAAAACGTCACCGTTTCCACAGAGTAGTAACCACGGTCCACGTAGTCGCCCATGAAAAGATAATTTGTGTCGGGGCACGGCCCACCGATTCTGAACAATTCCATCAAATCGTGGAACTGGCCGTGCACGTCGCCACAGATCGTGACAGGAGCCTGCACGGGCTGCACATTCTGTTCAAATTGCAGAATATCTTTGGCCATGTTGCACAGCTGGCGGACCTCTTTTTCGGTAAGCGGCTGGCACTTTTTGAGCGTCTCGATCCACTGATCCAGCTCACCATGCGAGGCCTGCGGCGTGGGGCTCTGCGGCAGCTGCTCGAGCTCGCCTTCCGTTTGAGGATCGAAGCTGGCGGAGCCGCCGTCGCTTGCCAGTTCGGCCTGGCCTAGCTGCGTGTGAACCGCGCCGGCATCCTCCATTTGCACGTCGGGGTCAATCTCCATCGTGGCAAGTTGTACAGGTCCGTCTGGGTCTGTCAAGGGTCTTCAAGGGGTAGAATGCGGCTACTTTAAGCTGAACTCCAGAGGGCCGTACCAGGGGAGATGGAGGTGGGAGACTCTTGATTATGTCGTGGGGTGGTTAGTTCCCAATGTTCATTAGTTCAGCAGCTTCCCGCCGGGCTTACGTGTATTGGGAGCAAAGACGTGTGTGTGTATTCCACCGTGAGATCGGATGTTCGTAGGATATTCTTATGATGTTAGTGTTTCACAGTTTTTTGAGCGAAAGGGAAAGTAGCGGCCAAATTTCCGAATTCGAAGGTGGGATATGCTCTAGAGTTGTGACTTAATGCGATTTCGGAGTTAACTGTTGCAAAGGTCAGTTTACGAATTTATAAGATGCTTGCTGTCGCGTCACGTGACGAGATATCAAGCAGAGTAGGAGAGTCTCACACACACACACAGAATTTATTTTGAGCGACAGAGACTACTACGAATCCCTCCCAAAGTCTAAGCTGGTTGTGGAGAGTCCAACCGCGACCACGACTCGATGACTAATAGAAAATGGAACCTCCAGGGGTAGGGGGGAGGGTCCGGACCCACTCCCAGCCAGCTCCTCACCCACCCCCAAGCCTGTCAAGTAAAGTGTCGGCCAGTGCCGCAAAGCAGCCAGCGCGGGGTTGGATCACAAGTGGGGCCAGGCGGGCAGCTGCAATATCTATTGAAGCCAATGTTCTAGAGTTTGGGCATATATTTTATTGTATTGATTGATAAGAGAAAGACGTCCATGAGTGCACTGGTTTCATCAAATATAATTAAAATCCGGAACAATCCTCGGATCACTCCTAGAACACATCGATTTAATCGATCGCTACCCATCGCTACATACAAGCCAGCACACCAGCTACATACATACCCCACCTGCAAAGCGATTAAATCGCGAACTTTAATTTACATTGGACCAGTCACAGGCTGGCAAATACCCGATTTTGTCGGCAGATCCCGCTCAGACTGTACATTAGCCCCGTAGCGTGTGCCTATCTCTAACTTTATTTCGGGCGGCCGGCTAGACTTGTGGCCGCTTGAACTTTATCATGGTATCTCCATATAAGCATCAGCTCGGTCCCACTGGTCTGGTTGAAAGGGGTTTTGCGTGAAAATTTGACTAGCGAGCCATGCCGCACAGAGCATTGCGACCACACACACGAAACAGCCTCAATGTTTTGACTGAACCAAATTGGCTGCAGCTCCGATGGTCTAAGGACTTCTTGAGTACCAAGGAAGAACTCCTAGGACTGAACTCTAACTTCGGCAACCAAAGTCAAATGCCGTGGGCATTTTTGGAGACCTTCGATGAGAAGTCCTGCGAAGAAAGCCTTTCCGGTCCTTCGAGCACAGCTAGTATGGGAGTCAGCCCAATAACACCTACAGAAGAAACGGAAAAAGATTTTTCGCAACCATCAAAAAAGTCTCAGCTCATAAAATCAATTGAATACAGAGACGGTTCGCTGCTCACGCTAGCGAAAAATGACTGCACGTGCGGCCGGCCGCAGCAGGTCTGCAAATGTTTCTACACAATCCACTGCCTTAAGCAGCACGATCTTGAGGCAAGTGAAATACCGTGTATGCGGGATTTTGAATACGAAAAAACTCGCTGGGACAAATTGTGGGCTGGTCTCGAAAGAGTTGTTGTGAGACATCGAGCTGGCGAGAACACGGCTGATGCTTTAGCCGAGCACCACATGATGCTTCGTGCAAAAGCGCGGGCCCGTGGCAAACGAAATGCAGTCTTGAATATTTAATGAAGCTTGAGTTGTGTTGGGAGATTTTCAGTTCAATTCAGGAACGTAGGCGGGTATTGAAGTAGACAAATAGACTAGCCGGTATAGATACAATTAACCGTCGTGGATGTAATTGATTCGTGCTCGAGACTTTACAGTTAAATCTCGATGCCTTTTTGATATTCGGATTTTAATGGGAAGTATCTGATCTTGGGCAACTGTTGAAATAGGAGTTGAGTAGATAAAAATCTTTATGCGAAGTGGTTACGCTTCGTAGCTTCATGAACTGGATGAGGACATAAGGCTTATCCGTAGACCGAAGCGTTGATCTACGAATCTCTGGGTTGAATAGATAGCAATAGTCTAGTATCACATATAGTAGAGAGCAGGTTTTATCCAACTAATTTGAATAAAAAAGTTATGCGTATAGATATCAGTTTCTTGTTAACGGCAACGCATGCCCCAACCGACAAACTTCGAACGAAGCGTCAGCCAAAAATCTGACTCCTACCGAGTCAAAAAGTGGGAATAGGCTAGACCCTGAGAGCCAGGGAGTCCGAGATAAGTGGGCTATGGTCGCCGTAAAGATTTATGCTCATATCCCGTTTTGGTGAACAATGTCATGCAGTCTCATGGCCATAGATCATGGTTGGCAATTCCAGACTCTACGGCGGCCTTGGTTGTTGGTCTGCAAACTATGCATCTCGAACTCGAACTTCAAAAGTTCATGACATGCACGCACTCGACAAAACTTCAATGTTTACTGTAAATAAAGACACTACACTAATTGCAGCTGGGCAACACACTAATCGCGCGCAACAAAAACTTACTCGTGCTCTGCAAACGAGTCGACAATGAACTGGTCGAGCTTTTTGAACTCCTCAGCGCACTTCTCCTCGCCATCTGCTGGCTGGAAAAACTTGGCGCTCGAGACCTTGTGCTTAGCTTCCGAAGTCTTTTCGCTGAGCTTCGACCAAATTGCACCATTGGAAACGGCTTTTTGGGCCTCGTCATGGTAGGTAACAAAAGATTTCAGCATGCGGTGAGTCTTCCACACCGGGCAGAAGGCATCGTAGTCGGAGTAACCGTTTTGCTGGAGGAAGTCGTCTTTGACCAACGCAGCTACGTCCAGAGTAATTTTGTCGCTGTCAGAAAGCGCCGATTTGCCGACGAGCTGCACGACCTGCTCGAGATCGTCAGCTTTGGCGATAATCTCACGGATCGACGTCCTTAGGCTGGGGAAATCGGGGTAGTTCTCCTTGTAGTAGTCGGCCAGGACGTCGGTGTACTTCGAGTACGAAACAGCGGTGTTGATTGAAGGGAAATGTTTACGCTGGGCCAGCTTTTTATCGAGACCCCAGAACACCTGGGTGATGGCCAAAGTCGAAGTGGTGACTGGCTCAGAGTAGTCACCACCAGGCGGAGACACAGCGGCCACGATCGAGACCGAGCCACGACGGTCGGGCGAGCCCAAAGAAATCGCGGCACCAGCACGCTCGTAAAATGAAGCGAGTTTCGTACCCAGGTAGGCCGGGTAACCCTGATCGGCCGGCATCTCTCCCAAACGACCAGAAATCTCACGCAACGCCTCAGCCCAGCGCGAGGACGAGTCGGCAATCATCGCAACATTCTTTCCCTGATCACGGAAGTATTCGGCAATGGTGATACCGGTGTAAATAGAGGCTTCACGTGCAGCGACCGGCATATTCGAGGTGTTGGCCACGAGAGTTGTGCGCTTCATGATGGGTTCTTTCTGGCCGTTAATTTCCGTGAACAGCTCGGGGAACTCCTTCAAAACCTCGGCCATTTCGTTGCCGCGCTCACCACATCCGACATAGACAATTGCGTCGGAGTTTGAGTACTTCGAAAGGGCCTGAGAGATGACAGTTTTGCCGCAGCCGAAAGCGCCCGGAATGCAGGTCGTGCCGCCCTGGACAAGCGGGAAAAGCGCATCGAGAACACGCTGGCCGGTCAGAAGCGGGTAGTTAGCTGTCACTTTCTCGGCAACCGGACGCGGCACACGCACAGGCCAGGTGTGGTACATGGAGTACTCGCGTTTCTTGCCTTCGAACTCGACCTCGAGCACTTTTTCGTCGATCGTGTACGAGCCGGGCTCGGCAATGTACGTGATCGTGCCTCTGGCGCGCGGGGGCAGCAAGATTTTGTGGTCTGCCATGAGCGAATTCTCGAAAACCTTGCCAAAGACATCGCCGCCAGCAATGTGATCGCCCACCTTCAAAGTGGCAGGCTCAAAGTCGTACTTGCGTTCGCGATCAAGAGCAGGCGCATCAATGCCTCGCGGAATGTAGATGGAGCCCGAAAGCGACTTAATATCTTTGAGCGGGCGCTGGATACCGTCATAAATGGTTTCCATGAGACCGGGACCCAGCTCGACACTCAGCGGCTTGCCCGTACGGAGGACCGGATCACCAACGGTAACACCGGCAGTCTCTTCGTAGACCTGGATGGTGCAGCGGTCTGCCTCAATTCGGATGACTTCGCCGACCAGCTGGCCGTGGCCAACTTTAACGAGCTCGTACATGGCGGCACCCAGCATGTTTTCGGCAACGACGACCGGTCCCGAGACCGAGAAAATCGAACCGTACTGGTCCTCGCGGTCGTTGTCTAGCGACACTCTTTCGAGCGTCTTGCGTGCGTTCTCAACTAGCCCGGCCATGTGGATGTGCAACTGGTAGAATGGTTGGTCTGTGGTGTGATAGGTGTTGCGTTATCAGATTGGGTAATGCGGTTAGGGCGAGGGTATGCGGGCACGGGGTGGGTGTACTAGTCTCTGGGTACAAAACTATGATAAGTGAGTTGACAGTGCATTTTTTTTGATAGCTTGAAGTGAAAGTTGCGAGCTGTTGCGTTGAGTTCAGTCTGAGTCTGAGCTGGGGGTAGCATGAATTGAGAGCTGGAAGTTTGCGAATCGCTTCAGATTTCAACGGCCAGAACCAGGCTTCTAATAATCAGCCGAATTGTTGCTGGGCTCGTACCCAAAATCAATTGGTTTCTTTCAGGCCCATTCACCCATAAAGCACAGGCTGAGCCAGCGCACTTCTAAAGATTTAATAAAGGCCAATGTTGACAGAGAAGTATGGACCATAACCTGGTGATACCTTTTATGTAACTAATCGAGACACACACTGTAACATCATGGAGTTCAATGAAGCGTAGTTTAAAGGTCGCTGTGCAACAAGCCGGTGCTCAAATACATGCAAAGCTGAATCCACGCAGCCCATCAATTGCTACCACATATTTCAAATTAGACGGCTGCTAATAGCTAGAATCATGTTTAGTCAAGCACTCAATCCCTGTCCAAAGGATCTGTAGCTCCATACTCAATTGGGTCGAAGGGATTGGCTGGGTCTCTTTAGCACTAGAACTATTTCAGTTTCTTTGATCAGAATTGTCAGACACCGCGAAAACCCAGCCACAGCCATTGTGACTTCAGATCGGAATCTACATGTCCCCGAAGTCAACATGTGGTACCTCGACTCGAACTTTTTTATCAAAAGTAGCGCACTGGCGTTTGCGACTCGGAAAAAGATAAACCGACAGCATTTCACGGAAAGCTTTCTTGAAACACGTGCAGACATATTCGCATTCTGGCCCTCATAAACTTTTGTTCACGTTCGCATGTCTGTGCGTCTGATTGTCTGAAAAAAGATCAACGAACCAAACCACAAAAAGCAGCGCTGTGAGGAAAAACGGGGTTACGCTTGGCCGAGGCCACAATATTTATGCATTATTTAGATCCTAAAACTTAGGCGCGGACGGCGTACTTGCGCTTGGGGAAAGCGGAAAGCTTCTTCTGGGCCTTGACAGTCTTGGCGTTGCGCTCCTCAGTGGTGAGAGCACGACGGAGAGCACGGGTCTTCTTAACGCGGAGGTCCTTGGGGAGGAACTTCTTGCCCTCGTAAGACTTGCGAACAGCCTCACGCTCGTTAATGTTGAGGACAGTAAGGGTGCGGGCAATCGACTTGCGGACACGCTTGATCTCGCCGACCTTGGAGTTCTTCTGTTTGGGGCGGAGCTCGAGGAGGCTCTGCTTCAGCTCAATGAGCTGGTTCTCAAGCTCCTGCTTGTTGTAGTTACGCAAGTCCTTAACCTTGATAGAAGACATGTCTTACAGATACCGGTTGGCCCGCCGACCGCTCCTTCAGAGTTGGTTGTGGGTGCGTGACTGAGCAGCCCTGAGCCCTAAGTAAAGCGACAGTCAAGGGACTGCTGACTAAGGTGAAATTACTTGGAAGCTAAAGCTGATCCGAGCGGGCAAGTTTTCCATCTTCGCGGCGCTCTACATTATATAATAATAGCTCTCGTTTCAATGCGGCTCGGATCTCGTAAACACCCTTATCGCGTGTTAAGCGGAAGTGACAGACAGAGACTGCCGTAAGAGCTACAGAAATAGATTGGTGTATGAAAGTATGTACCCTCATAAGGCCGGGCGCAATCACAGACGGAATCTATGTGTCCTTTGACAGAACATTATTAGCTCAATCAATGAAAATATACGTTTTTAATCCAAATATTTCCACAATTCGGCCCCCGGGGAGCACACGCGAGGGTTGGGAGTTCGAGAGTTACCCGGCCGCCGTCTATGCCACCGCACACAAGAATCCAACCGACGCCCCTATTACATCACCTCCTTTCCTTCGTCGAGAGTCAAGAAAAAGTGAGTACTTAATTGCATTGGCAGACGTGTCTTTCGGATCCAGCTGTAGCGCAATCGATAAGAACCAAAACATATACTAACGAAGATGGGTCTTTACTTCTCGAAACTGTTCCAGGGCCTCCTTGGCCGCCGGGAAATGCGCATTCTCATGGTTGGTTTGGACGCCGCCGGTAAAACCACCATCCTTTACAAGCTGAAGCTGGGTGAGGTTGTGTGCACAATTCCCACTATTGGCTTTAACGTTGAGACCGTTGAATACAAGAACATTTCGTTCACGGTGTGGGATGTTGGTGGACAGGACCGTATCCGTCCCCTCTGGCGCTACTACTACCAGAACACCCAGGGCATCATCTTCGTTGTTGATAGCAACGATCGCGAACGTATCAACGAGGCTCGTGAGGAGCTCATGCGCATGCTTTCTGAGGACGAGCTCCGCGACGCGTTGCTGCTCGTGTTTGCTAACAAACAGGATATGCCTAACGCCATGAACGCCGCCGAAATCACCGAGAAGCTCGGTCTGCACTCGCTCCGCAACCGCGAGTGGTACATTCAGGCCACCTGTGCTTCGCGTGGCGATGGTCTCTATGAGGGTCTTGAGTGGTTGTCGAACAACCTGAAGAACCGCAAGGCCTGAACTAGTAGATAAAATTGTCAGTATATCGGTAATTATTTGGGTTTGTAGGATGTGGCTGCAAGCAATTTCGGACTGAAATCTGATTCAAACGCTAAAGCAAGGCCATAATGGTTTGTTCGTTTGTATATTTGGCAATACCTATGCCATCTAATTTGTTCTAGATAGGCAAATACCTCCTCTGCTAGGGAGGACCGCGGGCCCAGACGATTACCTCAGCCCAGGCCCAGCAAGTCACGTCGTAACCACTATCAATTGGACTGCTGGCTTCTGGCTCTTGTTGTTGGCTTTGTCTTTTGTTTCAATCCCTGGTGCTAGCTACTTTATTTTCTCGCTAAAACCTGACACAATTTTACACACAGATCGCAATGTCGCTGTCCGCAAATGAACAACAGAAGTTCTGGGGCATGTTCCAGCAACAGAACCCCGTGAATGGCCTTGTATCCAGCGACAAGATGATTCTGCTACTCAAAAACTCGAAACTAGACGACTCAAAGCTTGCACAAGTTTGGGAGCTCTCAGATCTCGATGGGGATGGCTCAATGGACTTTGACGAGTTCTGTATCTCTATGCGGCTGGTATTCGAGGCTTTAAATGGCAAGCCAATTCCATTGAGTCTGCCACCGGACTGGGTCCCAGCCTCAAAAAAACATCTGAAACCTCAAAACCAGCCGCAAGTCCAACAGAGAACTTCCTCACGGGAGGATGATGATGGCCTCAGGTCGGATTTCCAGTGGTACGTCAGTCCCGAAGACCGTAGGTCTTACGAACAAATTTATGATCGCAACTGCGACAGCTACGGCTACGTTTCTTACGATTCACTCAAAGATCTGTATAACGAGCTCAAGATCCCTGCCACAGATATCTCGTCTGCCTGGAATATTGTCAATCCTCGCAGCGAAGAGAATATCGATAAAGAGCAGTGCATTGTGTATTTGCACATTCTGAATCAGCGATTCAACGGCTCGCGAATTCCACGCTCAGTTCCAGCGAATTTGCGAGCCACTTTCTCCAAAGAGCGACCCAGCTACGATATAAACAGTTCTCAGGCAGAGATTTCAAGGCCCTCAAAGCCTACAGCTCCCAAGCCAGCGGCTCTTTCTAGTCTAAGCACTGGCGCAAAAAGCAACAAAAAAGAGTCGTTTGCTGAGGGATATCTGTCGCGGTTGGGGCTTGGGGGCCGCCAGACTTACGCTACCCAAGGCACAGACTTCAGTGCCACTAAGGATACTGACTGGGAAGAAGTGCGTTTGAAGAAAGACATTGCGGAGCAAGAGCAGCTCTTGAAAGAGTACGAGAGCCGAAAGTCGGGCCCCAGCTCAGACAGAGTGGTGGCTGAGCTGCAGGAGCTGCTGGCATACAAAGAAAAACAGCTGACCAGCGGTAATGATTTGAGAGAGTTTAAGGAGGAGGTCGATTTGATTGAGGAGCAACTGCAGGCTCTGAGGCAGCATTACGAGTCTCGTAAAGAGGAATTGCAGCAGCTCCAGACTCAAATTGCCTCGATGTAAGTTATGTATAGTATGAGCCTTCATGAAACGATTAGAGGCATGGTGGTTAGAATTGCTGAGTTCTGCCAGTGAACATACCACGCTTTTCGTCAAGATAGATCTTACTCGATTCGGTTCTCAAATAAAATATAATCTCAGAGACGAGCTCAGTCCTCAGTCGGATAGTATGCCTATTTACTAATGCTATCCATCGAATATTGGGTCTGAGTTAGCAGGTTTCAACCGTACTGATTCCAAGCTTACGGGTAGCGATCGAAAACGTGGGAATAGCACAGACTCTTCAAAAACCTCTAACAAAAATCGAAGGTGGCATGCGCTCAGATAGGGAACTTTCAGGCCAGAGCTGTCCGAATCCAGTCACGGCATTCATGCGGTCTCGAGCCTCAAAAGACGGTTCGAAATTCAAACAGGCATGCGTAACATAATCAGCAAATAACACAGAAACCACATCCAAGTTGATCAATATTGACTCTGTATGAATTTTCTGGCCTAAGGGTGGTCACATCAAGCAGCTTGATTCGATGACCCTGAATACTGGACTTAGAGACCGATTTCAAGCAGATGATTCGCTGTAGAAGAGGAGATTGAGCAAGCATGCCAGGAATTTCAATCAATATTCTCGGTCTGCCCATACAGGTATCAGCAGGGGCAGTGCTTGCAGGGCGCTGCGATTGACTTCTGCTCCGGACAGTATGGCAGTCAAGTCGCAGGTCGGCCCAGGTTCATAGCCGCAGAATACTTCTAGTTTTACTTAGTTAACATACAAATGTTTTTACCCGATGCAGGAGCGAGAGACCTGAGTAGTCGTCTTCGCTCACTTAGAAATTCCTGAACTCAATTTGAACAAAGGCTGGACTCAATATGAACGAAGTCTGGACTCAATCTGAACCCAGTCTAAGCATAGCCAGGCCGGCTCCTCGACTCGAGTTCATGTTTCAAGCCACGTCATTATCTTTCTAATAGCAATCTCATGCTTTACTGCAACGTGTTCCAGCGATTACTGGGGCTTTTTCTCATCTTTCTCTTCCGGAACAGGCTCAGGCAACTTGAACGAGTCAGGGCGATCATCACGACCGGGGCCGACTGGCTCCCACGAAGAAGAACCACCCGCAAAATTGCGGAATGCCTGCGTGAGCTCCAGCGGCTCGTAAACAATGCGTTTCTTTTCCTCATCGTAACGCAGCTCGGTGTAGCCCGTAAGCGGGAAATCCTTGCGCAGAGGGTGGCCCTCGAAGCCGTAATCGGTCAGAATGCGACGCAAATCGGGATGGCCCTCGAAAAATACGCCGTACATGTCGTAGGTCTCACGTTCCATCCAGTTTGTGCCCTCGAACATGCGGGCCATGGAAGGCACCGAAGACGTTTCCGAGGCGTACGTCTTGACGCGGATTCGCGAGTTGTGGCGAACAGAAAGCATGTTGTAAACAACCTCAAAACGGTTCTCGCGGGAAGGGTAATCGACCGCAGTCACGTCCATCACCAGCTTGTACTGGGAAGCAGTGTGATCGCGCAAAAACCGCATCACCGGACGCAATCCTTGCGGCGAAGTGCGGATCACCAGCTCGTCTTTCCAAACAGTGAAGCCCTGCACATACTTGGGTAGGCATGACACGACGTACTGGCCGTATTTGTGCAGGTCCTCGACGACCTCAGTGTATTTATCGGCCGGGTTGTTGTAGCCTACGACTGGCGGCGTGGGCTCCTGGCGCTCGAGAGTGCGCAAATCAGTCAGGCCCTCAGGTGCGGCCTGGTGGGGCTTGACGTACTTGAAGCTCGAGTAGCACCGGGCGGCGGTCCTTCGCGAGACGAGGTTCCGGAACATGTGGATCTTGCGAAAATGGCTTACCAAAAACGCTCCAATGATTGGATTGAATGAAATTGGGAGCGTCGTCTTCAATCCTAGAGTGAGGTGGCACTGTTACATTGTAATAAGGACTAAGCAGTGAGTAAGCACGACACACCCGTCAGCCTCCCACCACCCCCCATAAATCTCACTTCGGATCTCGCCTTCGTTTCTATCTAATTTGATCTGTTCACAATGGCAGACTACTTATCAGAGGATGAAGTGGACGTATGTCCTCTGTGCATCGAGGAAATGGACATCAACGACAAGAATTTCCGGCCGTGTCCCTGCGGCTACCAGATCTGCCAGTTCTGCTACCACAATATCCGCCAGAACCCAGAGCTAAACGGCCTCTGTCCGGCATGTCGCCGGCCGTATGACGATGAATCAGTCGAATACAGACAGGTCACTTCCGAGGAAATGAAACGCGAGCGCCAGGCTCGCCGGGAAAAGGAAAGAAAGCAGCGCGAGAAGGAGAAACGCGATTCGGAGGACCAGCGCTCCAAAAAACATCTGGCCGGCATGCGTGTGATCCAGAAAAATTTGGTGTACGTGATCGGCCTCAATCCGAACGTGCCCACGGACCAGTTGCACACAGCTCTGCGCGGCGAGCAGTTCTTCGGCCAGTATGGAAAGATCCAGAAGATCGTCGTGAACAAACGCACCAGCGCCAACGGCAATCCTGGCATCGGTGTTTATGTGACGTATGCACGCAAAGAGGACGCCGCACGATGCATAGCTGCTGTGGATGGTAGCATCAACGACGGAAAGTATCTCAGAGCCGCATTCGGCACGACAAAGTACTGTTCGGCCTACCTCCGGGGCCAGACGTGCCAGAACCCGAATTGTATGTTTTTGCATGAACCGGGCGAGGAAGCCGACTCATACACGCGCAGAGACCTTTCAGCAATGCAGCACAGACCAGGCAGTACATCAAGTGGTACTTCTACGCAACCATCTTCCGGAAACGGTGGTAATTCTTCGAGTGTTTCCGGTCAAAGCCATTCTCACACACACCCCCAGGCATCGGCCAGTGCTGCCCCTGCCCAGGCACTTTCGCCGTCGCCTGCTCCACCTACTCCTTCTTCTTCTGCTCCTTCTTCTGGCATCTCTTCTGCTTTCCCTGGTGGTCCCAGTGGTGGCCCCTCAACCGCGGCCGCTGCTGCCGGTCCTGGTGCAGCAGGCCCCGGGTCGGGTCCTGGATCGGGTCCTGCTCCCGCCCGTCTAGCTCAACAAATTAAAACGCGTAACGCTTCGCCCTCAGTTCTCAACAATGCACATCTGCCCACTCTCGGTAGTAGCGAGCCGGCATGGGGCAAACCCAAGGTTGTTCCGCGCGCAGTTTCCGAAGAGCCGGCAGAGCCTTATATTCTTGACACTTTGCGAAAGGGCAGCCTTAAGTACACGTTTGCCAGCCCGCATGCCAGCCAGAACAGCATTTATTTCTCATTGGCCTCGCCTGAACGCAAAGAAGCGGCTTATAGCGAGGCTCGTCGGCTGCTGAGCCGTTTGGAGGCGCGTCTGACCCCCTCCAAAAACCAGCAGCCCATTCAGTTAGCCCAGAATTTGGCCCAGAGCCAGAGCCAGAGCCAGGCCCAAACACAAACGAACAGTAGCATTCCGGCCGACAAGCAGCCTGGTCAAAGCCAAACCCACGAATTGACGCCGCCGCCTGGCCTGACTGCTCAGCCTTCGAACAACAGCCACGAGCTGCTCGCCCATCTCATGAAGGGCAAATCCAGCCAGCAGAGTGTGTATTAAGGTAAGCATATCCGGCGTCGCCGATTTTTTTATTCTTTATTTTTTCCATGTGAATGGCACTAACTAGATAGCAGACCGATGCACGAATCAAGAGAGCCCAGTCCTGAAGCCCACAAGACTAAAGGCAGCTCCGGATCTCAGGAAACGGAGCCCAGTGTCGAAAGTAATTCACAGCCAAAGTCCGAGCCAAAGTCCGAGCCTGTACCCGATCATCTGGTGACCCGACTCAACAAACAGCTGGACAAAGTTCTCGACAAACTTTTAGATGAAGACGCATTGGCGCCGTTCGTGGAAGCTGCTAGCGAAATCAACCTCCAGAGCCACGTTTTTATGAAGCGCGGTCTTCAAAGCCTAGGTCTCCCGGCTCAAACCAAGGAGGCTTACGATGAGAAGTCTCGGTATCGCGATGACGGCCCGATGTTTGACATCCACGCCATTCCGGAGAAACAGCTTGTTGGTGATCCTGAGCCCTCAGTTTGGAAAGGCATTCAGCATTTGACACGACACAAAGAGAAACTGGGCGATGCGACACAGCAATTTTCGCAGGCGGGCGCTCGCGTCAAGAGATTGGCTACGAAAGCTGGCATGATAGCGTGAATTGGTGCTTGGCTGTTTTTATTCATTACTAGCGCCTTGGCGTTCGTACTATACACACTATATATTTCTGTACATTTCCGTGGGCTTTTAAATAAGTGAGGTGAGTTTTGAATTGCGTTAATGAATCGTAAAGTGGAGGGCTGATTTCACAAGATGCCTTGATAGACTGTTGAGGGCGCATCCAGGCGTACTTACGTCTTTGGAAGAAACGAGTCCAACCCGCGGCCAGCTAAATGGGACTCGATTATTTGAATATCAGAAAATATAGTCCAGCTGAGAGGATGATGAGAAGCACCACAGGAGAGAAGAACATTTTGAGTGATCGAACGTGTTCACCTCAGATAATCAAATATTCTATATGGGCCATGAATTAACAAACATCACCGGGTCTTGAATGCTTTATATGTGTTGCAACTCATTTGATCACGAGTTGAGCGCATGCATCTCAATTTTACTTCGAGATTATATTGATTTCTGGAATCACTACACCGAAGGAGTTGCCGGGTTTCGAGATTATAACATTCATCTTGGCTCACAAAACTTGAATGTTTTAATGCCTCCTCTGTATGCGTATTTTATGGAGTCACTCGGTGTAAATTGTTACTGCTCAAACACTCTGTACAGTACTGTGTATCTATTTACGAGATCCTACTTAATGCATGGCGTGGCCACGGTCGGCTGTGCGCGGTTTCGCGCGAATAATGTTATCCACGCGCAAAAGCAGCTCAGCAGCCTCGCTGGCCGAAGACACCGCCGAACGCTTGAGCTTGTAGCTCTCGACAATGCCCAGCTTGCGCATATCGACGACCTCGCCGCGGTCCAGGTCCAGCCCCATCGTCGACATGCCGCCGTAAATGGCTGCCCGCAGCCGTGCGACCAGATCCTGGCTATCGAAGCCGGCGTTGTCTGCCAAAATTGTTGGCAGCATGCGCAGAGCCCGCGCAAACGCCTCGACCGCCAGCGCCGTCTTGCCTTCCTGGCGCTGTGCCGCGGCATCTACCGCATGAGACATGATCATCTCGGCACATCCGCCACCAAGAGTGGTGAAAGGCTCGCGCACTGTTTGCGAAAGAACAGAAAGGGCATCGTGGAGCGAGCGCTCAGCCTCGTCAAGGACTGCATCGGTGGCTCCTCTAAGCACAACCGTGCACGCCTCGCCTCTAGCCACGCCAGAAAACTTGAGCAGAGTGTCTTCGCCAATCACAACTTCTTCAACCGACTCGCAGTGGCCAAGCTTGACGGCTTCGGGGGTTTCGAACGTGGAAACAACCTCGCCACCAGTAACCAAAGCCAAACGCTCGACTCCTACGAAGTCTGCGTGCTCGATGGTGTTGACTTTCGCGTCTGTGAACAGAGACTCGGGCCAGTTGTAGATGAGTTGGCGGTTCACGAAAAGATCGATCTTGTGGTCGATGATCTTCGACACCTTGGTCTTCATCTTATCTTTCTCCGCCCTCTCAAGCTCAGCCAATTTCGACGTGCTGTCGACCTTGAATTTGGCGCCGAAAACCTTCACTTTGTCCGTGTCCATCGGCGTGTTGGCAACGAGAATGCGAACTCCACCTTCCAGTTTCTTAGGCTGGCCCACACCAAACTTCTTGTCGAGAATAAAGCCTTCGTCCAGGTACGAGTCTGCAAGCGAGCCGCCACGTTTCTTGATGATCTGGATGTGTTCGAGGTTCGTGGACCCCTTCAAGCGCAAAACGGCATCGACCGCAAGTTTCGAGAAGTGATCTTTGCTCTGCGACAGAATTTTGGAGCTCAGCGTGGTCCGGGCAATGGCAAGAAGATCCTCGCGGAACTGAGCCGGGTCTTCGGATCTATCCACAGCAACAGATTCGAGCGCACTTAGACTCGCCTTGCAAGCGACTCGGAATCCGTCAATGATGGTTTGAGGGTGGATTTTCTTCTCAACCAGCTTCTCGGCCTCGCGCAGAAGCTCAGCACTCAAAACAGTAACTGTGGTCGTGCCATCGCCAACTTCGTCATCCTGAACTTTCGACAGATTAACCAGCACTTTAGCGGCCGGGTTGTTGAATGGAATCGATTGGAGAATCGTGGCACCGTCGTTGGTAACTAGAGAGGTGGGTCCGGACGCGCTCTGCAGAAGCTTGTCCATGCCTTTAGGGCCAAGGGTCGACTTCACCAAGTCACCCACAGCAATGGCACCAACAAACGCGCTGAGCCGGGCATTTTCGCCTCGCTCTTCGGTCACCTGGTCGCCAAAAATATTGACGCTCATTGCGAAGTTAGAAGTAGGACTTGTCTGGAGGTGTGCTTATGCGAGCAGGCCCTGAAATGTAGCTGCATAATATTGTAAATGTTGCCTGTAAATAATAAGTATCGAAAACGCATGAAGATCTAGCGGTTACCTTGAGACGTCGCTCGAACCAGAGTTTGAATCGTAAATTCCATGTTTGCAGTTTGTTTAAAATTTGTTTCTATATGCTCAATGTCTCCGGCCCGACCGCCGACCTACTGCGGCCGTGGCCTACTCAATGCTTTCCATAGTTTTCAAATGCACCTTCGAGAATTGCTGCCGCCTTGGGCCACACTCGAATGCTGTAAGAAATAGCTTGCGCCTGAATCAGAGCTCAGAGTGCACAACTTCAGGCGTATCGAAGGTGACCACTTCCAGGTCATTGACCAACATGTACCGTGAAAAATGGACATAGAGCCAGCGGAACCAGGTCATTTGGCTACGGTGAGCCGCCGTCATGGCCTTGCGCACAAGATGGTAGTCTTTCTGGTCGCCGAAAATGGTCATACGGCCAGTGAGCGTGTCCCAAATGCGGGAGATCATAGCATCCACCACGAAAATGTATTTGCGAACAAGCGGGACCGATTGCAGCGACAAAAACAGAGCCCAGCGCTCAGGGTCACTCTGGCGGGACTCAACCGCCAGCTTAACGCCGTGGTGAATCGCAATGTGGTTTTTGTGGCCTGAAACGCCGTAGTCGTCAAAGCTCACGACAATAGAGGTATTGTGCAGATCCATAACCTTGCCGACCACATCAGCAACCACAGTATGATTCCATTCGACTTCCATCGAGTCGGGTAAAAACTCACTGTCAATAACAGTGACATTTTGCGGGGGCAAAGTCAGAATATGCGCGGCCTGGGCCAGCTCTCTAACCCGAAGCGCGCCGATACCGGTGGCGTTTCCGCTCGACAAACACAGCAACTGCACGGCATTGTTTCGGTTTTCGGCCAGAGCATGTCGCAAGCTCGGGCCAAAGAACATCACCTCATCGTCGGGGTGTGCAGTGACGAACAGGACGTTTTGCTGGAAAATTGGCGTCTTCGAGGTCATCATTGCAGGCATGGCCGTCATAACCATATAGTATAGAGCCAAGCAGCTGAAAACCAGCCGCCACATCATCTTGAAGGAAAATTAGTGGTTTTTTATTCCAAAGTCAAGGAGATAGTTGTGCTTAAATACGAACGTATGTTGAGTACTGTGACTATGTACGGCACTCTCGTTATCTGCTCACGTGATGCATATATGGGTTAGGCGCGATTGGGAAGGCGCTGGAAGTTTCATTAGGAGTAATGCGGCACACCACGGACGGTTTATGCCAGTAACGTCATGCTGACAGAATTATTCTATCCTGAGTTGATTAAACTGAATTCCTAAAAATTATAACTTTATAAGGAGTAACCGGTGTCTTCAATTTATTTGACTACCTTGCCGCTTAGCGATTAAAGCTGGACAAGAGTGTTTGAGCCGCTAGTAGTGTGCACACATTCAATAATAACTAGAAAAAATTGGAGCGGCGCGATTGCCTGCCGCCTCTGAAACATCAGTCGTATACACACAATAAATAATTAAATAGAAAAGACTGGCACAGTGTCCTCCAAAGTGTACTTCACACCGGTCACAGGTTCCGCAGCGGAGTTTTCTCCTCCAAACAAGAGCTCTTTCGAATACACACGTTTGTTTGGAAGCATCAAGAGATCGCTGGCCAGATGCGAGCGAGTATGCAGTGCCATCGGGACCTTGCGAGCCAGGTAGCTGAGCTCAGAAGAGCAACACGGACAATTGCGACGTTTTTCTAGTGTCAGTGGGTTGTCCAAATTGTACTTAGTGGCCCGGCAATCCGGCGTGTTCAAAGCTGCCAGTCCTGCGGCGACTCGATGCAGCAAAGAAACACTACCCTTCTTTCCGTGTAATGTCAAGAAGGCATCGTAAAAAGCAGTGATTGTCACCCGCTTGAGCTCCAAACACAATTCATTCAAACCTTGAGATCCTGTGCAATTGTCTTCGCTACGAGGCCGCACTAATAACGCAACAGCCGCCTTGGCCAGCTCCGGCATATGCAGGTCGTTATACTTGGCCAAATGGTCGCGAGAAAATTTCATTGCCTCTACCCAGTTCCCTTCACGAACTAGCTTGAAATATTGCAGCATTGCAAGGCGAAATTGCAGATCACCGCCGAATTTTTTCAGGAAAAGCTTGTTAGTCTCACACCAGGCCAGCGCGGGTTCGGTATTGCCCTCGGCAATGGCATCGCTCAGTCGAATTGCTTCCGCGTTGATTTCGAAATCAACATAGTCTTCGATTCTGGCCTCGGCAATGAATGTCTTCGCCTGGCTAACCAAACCCCGCTTCAGAAGGTACTCAGCTATAAGCACATCTTTCTCAAGTCTCGAGTTCTCGCCAGCATTGAGCACAGCATTTTTTCGAATCATGAACTGCTGGGATGACAATTCGAAGTCACTGATAATCTTTTGGGCTTTGACCTGCATTTGGCCCAGCTTTTGCAGGAGGACGTCGTGCGAGATCTTACCCTGTTCGTATTGGGTTTCCAAGACCTGAAGCTGGTGTTCGACATGTATTTGGCTGTTTTTCAATTGAAGTTTCATGCTTTCCATAGGAACCCTCAAAAATTGTTGCTCAAACATCTCTGCTTCTTTCGAATATACGTAGTTGAACGCTCAGTAGATATCAGATTGTATTGATTAGCCTGACTAAAGTAGGGCAAACGGCGATGCACTTGATATGGGCATAGAAGTCTCTTGAATATACTGTCGCAGTTTTTTGCCTATGAAATCTTCATTGAAAACTTAACGAGTTTGAGTCAGATAATAATATATACCAGATTGTGCCTATTTCATACTTGCATGACATCTTCTTTGAGTGCATGAGAGCCTCGTCTGGTTGGATCCATCGAGTTACATGATTTTCTTAAACACTAGTGTGTAGGCATTGAATTTCCCTCTTATACCGAGAGTGGTGAACTCCTCTGATTCTCGGACTTGATCACCAATTTTTGGTCCAGGAGTTCAATGCTTGTCAAGCTAATGCATACTTCCTTTTTATCTATACAAACCTCTTCAAACGTTTGCCAGCCAATTCCATCCTGCTCGCCAATTCTATACAACTCGTTTACTCATACAATTCGTTCATCATTAAATGCCCCACTCAGTTTGCCAGGTCAGTGAACACAACCTTGCCAACCTCGTACGAAGAGATCATAATCGCACATGCCGGAGCTACTTTCAACACGCGTGGCACGACACCCACAAACAAAGCACGCCAGCCCTCTTTTTTCATGATGTTGATCATAAGTGGTAGCATTTTCATGTGCGCTGATGAGGACTGCGGCCCGCCCAGCTGTCTTCGCGTTTTACCTACATCAAATGGAGTTGTTACCAACGCCGCGATCGCGCCACCCACAGTTCCAGCAACAAATGATTGGTATAAAGCTTGAGAGGCCGATTCGTGTTTCCGAGGCATCGTACTGCGAACACTTTCGACCACAGCCCAGTAGATACTAGAGAAGGGCACGTCTCTGTAGAGAGTTAGCCCCAAACCGGACCATAGGGACCGGATGCCTCCGTGCTTGACCATTTTTTTCAGCGATTCAAGTGTAAGCTGGAACGCCTGCGGTCCAGAAACGCTTTGCAGCCGGGTTTTGAACAGCTCAAGCGGCGAAACACACGTCGAGCTTAGGGCTCTCGAGAAGCCACCAGCCAATAACGGAGTTAGAAAGGGCTGCTGAAAAGACATTTTGTCACGCAAGTGCTCATATGTGATAAAATAAACCACGTTTGAGGGCAGGCTTTGAATAAGTTGCAGCGAAAGGCCACGCCACAGTGCCGAAGTGCCTTCACTCCGTAGAATAGACAGAAATGTACCTGACGTGGTCACGCTCTCAGCTAGTTTGCCACAATTGTTTGCGAGAGTGCTGGGCTTCACTCCTGCCAAAGCTGAGGACGATACCACCGAGGATTGGGGCTTACAGCCGCATTCGATGGCCGGTTCCCAGAAACAGTTTGAGGCGTCGAAGGTTGCAATTGCGGCGGCCTGCTGCATGCGGACTCGAACAACATCGAATGGATTGACGACAAAAGATGTCACTAGCGAGCCAGCACATGCTGCTATTGTTTTGGGGCCCAGCGGGACATCTGACTCTGACATTAACCTGATTTCAGAGGGGATTGCGAGTCAGAACCAAGGGAGGACTTGTATTATTCGAGTCTGATTTTAAGGCCAGAGATTGAAATAACGTCACACAGATAATTTCGTTCTAGGCTGTTAATACGCAACTCGCTCAGTCAAACTGTCGAGGTGGTAGCTTGCTCGTGACAAGGATAATTTCTCGAGGTGACTTCTCAACCTCGATCTGCCCAACTAGGCTTACGCAGCCGACGATAAAGCATTGGGGATAAAAGTATGGGTGAAGCGTGGGCGGGCCAAGAAAGTAGATGCAAATAGTGTTTAAGAAGAAGGTCCGCGAAGTGAACTGTTTCTTTTTCTAAATATCTCAGGGTTGGTTTCACATTTAGCTCGCGCTCCACATCTTTTATCGAAGATCAAATGAGTACGAATATAGCTAAGTTATCTTCCTACTAGACGAGTGCTGCAAAGCAAAAGAAGTAAATTGTACAAACACGCAGTCACATGTACCTAGATTGATTCCCAAGCTTCTGTTCTTTTTATCAGATATACTTATGTTTTAATGGGATGTATCCGCTATCCGTCTCCGCACAAACATTACACACGACGTCCCAATCCAGAGTAAGCATTCGACTAGAGATGGCCGACCAGCTGGAGTTCATGCCAGGCTCCGTTCGGTCAGACACTCCGTCAACAGTTCACACTTATTCGTCAAATGTGGACGGTGATCCATCAGGCTCAAATGGCCTCTACAACACCGAAATCCGCCATGGCTTCGGCGTTATCTCCGAGGATTGGATGAAGTACCTCGCCGAATCGTTCTGCATTTATTATAGCGACAAGCGCCATGAAACCGGCGGTGTGCCACAGAGAGTCAGAGCCGAGCGATTGGCTCGTACAGAGCCTGAAAGACCGCCCGATACTCCACAGAAAGCGAAAGATCAGGACTCAAACTGGCGCGTCACTGATAGACACCGCACGGTGAACGCTGCGCTGGTTTTGTGTCTCAATCTGGGAGTCGACCCGCCAGATATTCTCAAAACAAATCCTTGCGCGAAGATGGAGGCTTGGGTAAATCCGCAGCAGATTCCGGACCCGAAAAAGGCGATAGAACAGATCGGAAAGTATCTGCAGGTACAGTATGAGACTCTGAGCACGCGGGCAAAGTACAAACAGTGCCTTGATCCCAACGTTGAAGATGCGAAACGGTTCTGTATGGGTCTCAGGCGCTCAGCCCGCGAAGAACGGATTCTATTTCACTACAACGGCCACGGTGTGCCCTGCCCTACTCAGAGCGGCGAGATCTGGGTGTTTAATAGAGCGTACACTCAGTACATTCCGGTGAATGTTTACGAGCTGCAGTCGTGGTTGGGTGCACCTGTAATCTACTGTTATGATTGCTCGTCGGCTGGCCGGATTGTCAAGAGCTATAATGAAGCAGTGGAACGTCGCAAACGAGAAGAGCGAGATGAAACTATTCAGCGGGACCCGGCCGCTCCTCCGGCGGCTGCATACGACACGAGCATCCAAATAGCAGCTTGCGATGAGAACGAAATCCTGCCAATGAACCCAAATCTGCCTGCGGACCTGTTCACGTGCTGTATTACTACCCCCGTGGAAATCGCCGTCAAGTGGTTTGTGCTGCAGCAAGGCAGTAGGCTGGATTTGGACCCCGAAACCGTGCGGATACCAGGCAAAGTAACGGACAGACGCACGCCTTTGGGTGAACTTAACTGGATTTTCACGGCTATCACGGACAATATTGCCTGGTCGGCTCTCGACCCGCAGCTGTTCAAACGGCTCTTCAGACAGGACTTGGTGGTTGCTGCTATGTTCCGTAACTTTTTATTGGCTGGACGCATTATGCGGGCGCATGGATGTCACCCCGTTTCTTCGCCCAAACTGCCAGATACGCACCAGCATCCGCTGTGGAGCAGCTGGGATCTTGCGGTCAACAACTGTTTGCTGCAACTGCCGGCAATGCAACAAGCCGAAAAAGAGGGACGAATCTATGAGTACGATCACAGCGACTTTTTTGAGCAGCAGCTCACGGCGTTCGAGGTCTGGCTCAAATACAGATACTCCGAGCTCGACAAACCACCGGAACAACTACCTGTTCTGCTACAAGTTCTGTTGTCGCAAATTCACAGATTGCGAGCGCTGGTGCTGTTGGCGCGATATCTTGACCTGGGCCCTCAAGCAGTGCACATTGCTCTGGGAATTGGCTTTTTTATATACGTCTTGAAGCTACTACAGAGCCCGGCTCCCGAGCTGAGACCCGTTCTGGTGTATATCTGGGCGCGAATTATGGCAGTAGAGGCCGAAGAAGTCCAGCATGAGCTTGTGAAAGAGAACGGGTTTCGATACTTTGTCAGTATTCTCGTTGAAGCAGCAGAAACCAAGCGCTGGGAACAGCCGGCTCCGATGGAAACTCCGCTAAACAGCGGTCTGTACTCGCAGAGTTTATCGCAAAGTCTTGATCTATGGGGCGGTTCTCCACAACGTCCTAACGACAGTTCTGACTCAGCCCCAAAGGCGAGCGCTAGTAGTAACGCGAGTGATCACATCAATGGCCAGACCAATGGCAACACCAATGGCAACACCAACACAAATGGCGATGGCACAATCTACTCGGACCAGCCGCCGCTGATGCCTTCAAATACAGCAAGCAGTGACACAACACGTGAGTCAAGCCCCGAACCCCACACTTTGGCCTCAGCAAACGAGAACTTCGCAATGTGCTGCTTTATTTTAGCGCAGTTCACCCAAAACAATCCGTCGGGCCAGCGCATGTGTGCCGCTCGCGATCTATTCGATGCGCTGTCAGTTCATATGGCTGAACATGAGTCGCCACATCTGCGTCAATGGGCATGTTTGTGTGCAGCTCAAATTCTTAAATGTCCCGAAGGACGAGCGCTGGTTGTCGGTAACGGGCCGTGCACTTCCTTGGTGGACAGACTAGCAATGTGTGTGCAAGATGCGATACCGGAGGTACGCTGTGCGGCAATATATGCACTGAGCTCGCTAGAACTTAGAGAGCAAGAAAGCCTGGCGAGAATTGTATCTAAGACGTGTACGGATGGCAGCCCTCTGGTCCGGGCTGAGGCGATCGCTTTCCTCTCCAAAATGATTGTGGACAATCTGCACTATTTCTTAGTTTGTGCTTTCACTACTCTAGAAGAGGATTTCACGTTCATGCGCGACGGAGTGCTAAAGTCGGAGTCGCCAGCGATTGGTTCTCTGTGGCTAGCTATCTGGCGCATGCTTCTGGTCCTAACCGAGGACCCAAACGAAATTGTCCGCACTAAAGCATGCGAAGTGGTTGATTATATGTTTATCAAATTAGAGCGCTCGCCTCTAGCCGAAGATGCCACGAAGTTACAGAACTATTTGAAGGCCTCCTCGGAAGACACGTCTGGGACTTCTTCTGTTTCTGGCGATGTGAAACAGACCAGTGCTGCGGCCTACCTTGCCGCAGCAGCAGGCGCATCTAACCAGAGTAGCTCGAACAATTTGTCGCCGCAAGTGAGCCGATTGCAGCGCACACCATCGGCGGCAGATCTTCCCAGTTCGGAAAATGCAGTGTCCAGCGCAGGCCCTAACACGAATAAACGCATTGTTTCCGTGCCTGCAAACTTTTCGCGGCCTCCACTTCTGCGGTCCTTCTCACTGCCGGAACCAGAAAAATTGTCGCAAACGCCCCAGCACTCGCCCTCGTACCAGCCGTTTAGTTTAGAGACTGTGAAAGAATGGCTGATGCCACAGGCACCAAAACTGGTTAAAAAGCACGAAATCGTGAATCCGGTGCGTATCCCGACTTCTGTGGGTGCCGAGGGACTTGACGGCGATTCTCTGCTCGAGGTGCCTCAGCTTCCTCTTAAGTCTACCATTTACGAATGGTTTTCGGAGTACTATCAGGAGCCGCTTTTGCACCCGTCCGAGGCGGAGCAATCGGGCAGCGACAAACACAATGAAATGATCTGGAGGAAGGGCAGGAACGAGGCGATCATGTCGGAGACCCAAAAAGAAAAAGATTTGGCTGTGACCGGCTCGTGGCATAATGTTGTGGGCCACTTCAAGCCGCGTGACCCAGCTTCAACTATGTTGTTCGCGCAGTTCGAGCCGCATATAATCACAGCTGGTGCTCGTGATGTGATTTCTGTTTATGACTGGCAAAACAGCACTCTTTTGAACGAGTTTTCAACTTCGAACTCTAAAGGCACGCTTCTGTCTTCCGTGCAACTTATCAACGAAGACGACTCGCCTCTGCTTCTAACAGGGTCTTCGGGAGGTGTTGCCTGTATCTATGACAACTACGCCTCAAGACACACGAAAATGATTACTTCTTGGCGGCTCATGCCTGATTTGGTGGCCGCACATCGGCTTTCGCCTCTTTCGATGGAATGGCAGCAGTCACGAGGCGCGCTTCTAGTCGGAGGCGACTTCCCAATCATTCGTGTCTGGGATGCTGCACGCGAGCAGGCCATCGAAGACATTCCAGTGCGCACTACTTCACGCCTCACTTCGATGACGTCTGATCAGGTCACAGGAAACATGGTAGTTGCTGGCTACACCGGCGGCGCCATCAATGTCTATGATCGCAGACTTCAGCGGCATCAGGCGCATGTCCAGAGCTGGCGTGGTCCACAAAACAGCGATGTGATTAATGTTAGAATGCAACGTGGTGGACCACGGGAGATTGTCAGTGGATCTTCCGATGGCTCAGTTTCCTTGTGGGATCTACGCAAGCCTCACCCTGTCACATCTTTCAAGGCACATACGCGCGAGATGACCTGCGTGGATATTCATGAACACGCTCCGGTGATTG
Source organism: Wickerhamiella musiphila (assembly GCA_030558175.1). Classification (NCBI taxonomy): domain Eukaryota; kingdom Fungi; phylum Ascomycota; class Dipodascomycetes; order Dipodascales; family Trichomonascaceae; genus Wickerhamiella; species Wickerhamiella musiphila. Next base: position 137,486 of record JAJMSA010000020.1, read on the forward strand.
TCACTGCGTCTAAGGTTGTTGGAATCTGGTCTACGGCTGCACGCCGAGTTTCAACTATCCAACCGCCGGTATCCGTGCTGGGAAAAGCAAGCCCTGTTTCGACAGTGGCTCTGCATCCTCATCGCATGATGATGGGCGTAAGTTCTGGCGATATGGTGAATATCTTCCGCTGCACATAGACCCTTGCGATTCAGATTGGCTTGCAGACACCGAATTTGCTATCTAGTTTACCCATAATTTATTATGTCACTGTAGACGATGCCGTACGGTTTTCCGGAAGGCTCTAGCGCCACACTCGCTCATTATTGCTATTTGCTTCAAAATTCCAGACGGACCGTGCAGTTATTCTAACCATTTTTATATTCTTTCGCGCATCATGCCGCGAAGGTTAATGCATTCTTCGAGGTCGATGCTAGTGAGGCACAACTCCCGCCGGATCTACGGACAAGGCGAAACACAATCAGACCCACCTCTCGTGATACCTGCGGTTACTCAACCACCGCACATGATACGCATGAGGGGTAAAGTATAGTTTACGCTAAGCGGCATTACTGGCCTTTGCTTGCCTTGAGTCCGAGTCTGCGAACCTCGCAGGAAATCTGTTGTAGTTGCAACTGGCTCATTTGATCTATATAATTCTCAATTTATTTGATTGAATAGAGTTTTACAGAATTACTGGCTCAAAATTGGATGAGCGCTTGTTCTCTTTCGAGAAAAAACGGAGAGCGCAGGCGGAAGGGTATGATGGGTCTCTCTGAGCTTACAATTGGTCATGACTATCGAAGCATTTAATTCTCTCAAATTAAACTAGAAAAATAGCATAGTTATTAGCGATTTCGAAACTCAGTCACGAAATAATAGAGGGCCATGGAATACGGCCAGCACGCATGGTCGTGCCCGCCAAGAATTCGCTAACTGGTCATTTTGCATGGTTTTGAACGAACGCTAATCAGAACTTTCTCAATGAATATTAGCTTATTTGGAAAGACCTTTTAGCTTCTACTGAGAACTACCCAATATACTGCCCCAGCGCAAGATTTTGATGGCGCGCTTAAGGTGCATTCAAGGTTCAGTCCGCTTTTCTTCATTGCATAGTACAGATCTCCCAGTGATCCCAGCCCTCATAAATGCTTGCTTGAGCTTGAGGCGCGGTTAGGCTTAAGCGTAGAGAGCAGGTGCGCTTTTATCAAGGGTGGCTAGCCCATAGGATTTCTATGGGATCAAAATTCACATAGTCTATATTCAACCTAATTTAAATTTGTACTAGGTTTACTGAATGGACCTCAACGGCCAGACCACTGAACAGTGCACCCTAGCCCCGTCATGCTGTCAGACAGAACGATGCATATGTGGATGCTCCTGAAACAACACGAGGGTCTGCATGCAGATCGAGGGGTGACCGTTCCTTGCCGGGACGCCACCAAAAAGCTATAAATCACGATCAAATCCCTATTTTTGATCAAAAAAAATCATCTATCAACATGTTATCAGAGAAACAGGCGTTTCACGTCACCACCACCTCCGCCCTCTCCCCTTCGTCTTCAATGACTGATCTATCTTCTGCACATGCCCTCGGGGATAGTCAAAAACTTTCCAAATCACAAAAATTGTCGCGCTTTCTCTACAATGTTTTTGGTGAGACAGACAGAGAGCTTTTGAAACGCGATAGATATACTCGAACAACTTCCAAGCACATGAGGCTGCTCTAATTTAGTCCGAGCGCTCGAAGAGTTCCTCTATATATTTATAGCCATAAGATGCTTTCTTAATGAAGACCTCAATTAGGATTTTCGCACGTAGTCCTGGCTTCATCCAATCCAAAGGGGTGACATCGCATCAATATATGTAGTTACTCGAAGCATGAACCCCAGAATTCATGCCAGGTCTAGCAAATCCCTCACCTCTTGTTATTTTTCAAAGAATGGACAGTACATATTAAGGTGACTGTCGGTACAGGGTTCCGAAATGGGCAAAATTGCATGAGTCGAAAATCGGGATCAAGTGCATGAACTCAAGGTGTCATGCACTTTAGGGTCTAGCAAGCTCCCATCGTTTCGTCGTATTCTTTCAGCATTGACGATGTGTGTAAGTAACTGTAAAACGTTCAGAGCCTCAATGGATTACATGAAATGTGCCATATTCGCATGTTTCTATATTCGAGCACGCAGTTTTTTGGAATAACTCAAATATGGAATTTAGAACGCATAAAGTACAGAATTGAGTAATCTTGTAAGAGCAATAAAAATTTAGATTCAAATCATACAGGCTGAATGAGGGTAGTCTCTACAAGCTATTCACCGATCTAGATTCCTATAAGACGTCTGCAAACATGCAAGATCTCGCGGCAAACTTTACGCTCAATGTAGTAATGATTAAGGATACCGTTGCATTGCATGATATGAAAATAAATTTATTTCTTGTTATCATTTTCTGTTGTTAGTGAGAAGTCGATGCCCCAAGGTTCATCTATAGACCATGAAGACATGCAGCAGTACTGCTCGTTTACGCAGTCATACTGACAAGTGCATCATACGCATTGCATACTTTGGTAGCCTTGGCCGAAACTAACGCGGAGCTCGTTCGGTATATTGGGAATAGGTGCCCAAGCTGCCTGAAATTTAGCTCAATGAATAGTTCACGAACGGAAGTTATGATTTCACGGCTTGCTAGAGAATACTAATACACCCACTTTGATTTAGGTTTTTATTCAGATGCAGATCTTTACAGCTAGTTCTTCAACCGGCTACGCATCTGCCAGTGCTGACCTAATTGCCGGTTCTGAGCCGATTTAGAGAACCATTCCAAACGCTGAGGCTCGACGTCCATCCCGTCCTGAATACAGCCCTGCGTGACGAAGTATAACCTCTCCATCTCAGCCAATTCATTTTTGTCAGTAGCATAAGACTCCATCAACTGTTTGAATGGTCGCCATCCCCACCCAGCAATAAACACGCGGCGCTGCCCTTTGATTTTAGCTTCTACAAGCTTGATAAGGACTTCTTCACGTGTAGGTTCCGGAATACACGCTTGCGGAGGCAAAGATACGAAGTTCTGATTGATCTCGCGTAGTGGATGAGCCTGTGCGTCACTGCTGCACACTGCAGGCGAATTATCTGGGGAAGAGGCATGCTTGGAGCCGTCGCTGCACCAGCGAAACTCAGTAAAGTTCTCTTTGAATTTTTTCCCTCCCACTCTTGAGGGGCTTTTAAGAGATTCACGGAGCTTACGAAGTCTCTCTTGGAGTTCCATGACTGTCAGGCACCTCATTTTCTCGGAAGCCTCGAGCTGTTCGAGAAGCTGCTGATGCGACGTAAACAACTCCAGTAACATCTTTGACTGGATCTCTGCGTTAATCTGGATGAAGTTCTGGTGTATCTGCCGAGACCTAAGGTATACGAATAAACACACAAGAGCCTGCAGCACAATTAGTCCGCAGGCAAATGCTAGCGCGTAAATCCTTATAGAGTAGATCTTTGCATGGAAGTGCTCAAGCTCAAGTTTGAGATTTTCCTTGTTTGAGGTGATATATACCTGCATCTCAGAAGTATCTGCGAAATTATGAACGCAGCGTGAGATCGAAGCTTTACGATCCCTGAGATAAGGAAGTGTGATGCATAAAATTAGGGAGCAGAGTGCCGTGACAGCCGCATCTTTGTATAACTGCCAGTTATCATAGTCTGGCGACCAGTTTCGCAGTTTCACAGCTGACGCGTAAATATTTTTATATTCAGTTCTGATGTTACTGGCGACATAGCGAGCCAGGTTCACGGCAGCTTCCATATGTGGATCGTAAACAAAAGGTTGAACGGCGCATGGTTGGGAGGTCTCTTGTGTGGTCCTGATAGGGACCGGATATAATATTGTCTTGTCATAGATTCAACTCAATCGAATACTGCTCCGGTATTAAAGAGCTGAAACCGTCTTACCTCTAAAAACCTGCGATTGTTTCCAGGTGCGTTAGAGTCTGCGCGGGTGCCATGCAGGTTGATTACCCTCGAGAGACTGGCATCGACGCGCCCTAACAGATCAGCGGTTCGTACTTCACTCAGATCATAAGTCTCAAGAGCCTGATCAAAGATGCACTTTCCTCACTTGGCTTTATTATGTGAAATCCGGCTAAGATACAGCGAGGGTGATTGTACGGCCTATCTTTGCGATGTCTTCGGCTTCTATGTTTTGGTTTAGGGTTAAGCATCTATCATTTGATAATGCTGTGAGAAACGCGTCGTAAGACTCATCTCATTTGAGTCTGGAATCCACTTCCAATCTTAGCAATGGTTAGCAAGAAGTTGAACTTGACAAACGCTCAGCTGTACAAGTCAATTGAGTACGCCACTGGCCCTTGTTCTTTGGGGACGGTTTTGGTGGCTCGCACGGCTAAAGGAATCTGTCACATCTCTTTCGGTGATTCTCCAGAATATTTGGTCGGACAAATGAGGTTAGAATTCCCTCAAGCTCAAATTACATGTAAAGAAATCGAATTGGCTCCCTCAATAGTCGCAGTCTGCGAACAAATCGAGCATCCTGGAACCAAGTGGCAATTGCCTCTACACATCCAGGGCACAATGTTCCAGCGAAAAGTGTGGAAAGTATTACAAGAAATTGAAATCGGCCGAACGCTCTCTTACTCACAAATTGCTGAGATTGTTGGTAGGCCAGGTGCCTCAAGAGCCGTGGGATCCGCATGTGCGGCGAACAACCTAGCTGTCGTTATCCCCTGCCATCGAGCGTTACGAAAAGATGGTATCGTACGCGACTTCCGTTGGGGAACCGCACGAAAGCAAATGCTACTGGACCGAGAAAAAACTATGGCTAATAGCTCAAAAAAGATGAAAGTGTCTAAAGCTGAGCTTGTCAATGAGGTGATCACAGCGTAGAGGCGGTACAACTTTAATGAATCTTGTCGATATTTAAGGCGCCTACTACAAAGGAGTCAAGTTTATCGATCCTCTAGTCGCAGGTGATACAGCAGGCTCTTGAAAGCTCAACCCGTAGACAGTTTATCTCAGTGACAAATTCTGTCATTTTAGAAAATCCCCGGATTTGAAGTCCTTTTTGAGAGAGCCTGTTAATTCAATGATGTTGCCTAATAGCGCTCAGACACAAATGCAGTAAATCTATGCATTAATCCTGATAAAGACGGAAACAAAAGCACTCGAAAAAAATATTAGTTGGTGCCGAACGGGCCTCGATTGTACGTGTTCAATTTAAATGCATGTATCAATGCGAAACAAGCCAACGGGTGGATCATTGCTAGCCTCAAATGTACGCAATCTATTTAGCCCACGTAGAGTAGGAAAGCCCTTTCGATGTCAATCCCCCGGCGTCGAGCACTACTCAATTTGTCCCTTATGCACAATGGAGGCTATAGCTGGTAATCTCACAGATGGTTCGCTATCTTCCAGCTACTACGAAATCTAACACATTAGCTAGAAAAATACTCCACTGTGGTAAATATCAAAACAGAGCGAGTCAGCCGGGCCCTTTTAATGCGCAACCGAGCTAGATCTTGCCTATTTTTGGTGGTGGTGAGGCATACGAGGAAGCAAACATTAGTTCACTTCCTGCACTAGTTCAAACAGTCACACCGCTTCATACTTTCATGGAAAGATATTGCAAAACTTTGCGTCAAAATTCCCCGCGAGAAAAGCCGGGTATAGTGCGACCTCCCTTATCGAGCCTGTCTTGACTTGAGTGCCGTATTCGAGGCGCAGGAAGCGGCACATTTGCTAAAGAAACTTCTCAAGACTTTGACTTCGTGAGGCGGTCTTGGAATTCATGCAAGCAATTAAGAAATCATACAGCAACCCACGGTAGATCAATGACTGCCACACAGTATGCGTGAGGACGCGCCGAGAATATGATACCTCGACATTCCAGCACCTTGGCAAGCACGTATGCCATGCGAACTCTTTGCCCAACCAGTCCTCATCCCATCCACTTGAAGTGAGATAATGAAGCGTCGAAAACAATGCACTGCATTGACCTGAGGGTTTTGTTCACATCTTAGCGAGAACAATAGTTCACAATAACAGCGCATAGGCAGTGATGACTCGCAATGCACGCTCAAGAATCTCCATTCAGAAATTAGTCTGGGGTTGAGACCAAAAAACGGAGGCCAGAATAGTCGGCGGTGGAAGGTCAGCTAGAAGTGATGGTCATTCGGTTCTACAGCCACTTCTCGAGCGTAGCTCTACTGGAGACTGCAAGCTTCGTCGAAGAGCTCACAGTGGAGAAATATACCAAATCGCACCGATTGGTGTCAAATGATTCAGACCAAGAAAGCGCGAGTCCAGTAAGGACTGCCGGAGTAGGGGGATGCGTACGGCAAAGAGACATGTCGCTTGGGTTGGTGACGACTTACTGAGCGCCATACAGCAGTAGTCTACTGAGCAATACCAGCGCAGGGTGAGTTTAATCCTGCAAATCACTGTTAAATTTCTCTCCGGGGCTCTATCTCAAAGAATCGTATGGCATCAACCCAACAGGGAATACCAGTGAGAGGTGACATTTGCAGCGGCGACAAAACGTGTTGACCAGGTGCGGGGCCTGATATTGAGAGACTAGACAGTGCGAATCTAGCAGGCACTACCAGCGAGGGGTTGCGGCGATGGAGATTTAGACAGCATGAGTCCAGCAGAAGCTTTTATCGCGTGGTGATGGTAGGACATATTGCTCAGGTGGGGGACCCTAAAACATAGACCAGAACAGCGCGCTTCCAGCGGAAACAACTAGCGCGGAGTGATGGGCGTAGTGGCGGCCCTACGTGTCGCTCAAGTACAAGATCAATTGACGAGAACTCAAGCAGCGCGAGTCCATCAGCCCTGCCAGCGCCGGCCGGTTGACAGGCGCAGAAACGACGACGGGGCGTGCCGCTCGGGTACGAGTCCTGCAGGGCCTAGCAGGAGCTAGCAGATGGCGGGCTTACAGTGGCGTGATCTCATATGTTGCTCCGATTGAGATCAATTGACGGGGACCTGAATAGCGTGACTCCAACTGAGATCGCTGATGCGGGAGGAAGAGATGTCTCGACTTGACACCAGGCCAGGCTCCGGAGCCTTGTGCCGTACGCTTGACCAGCGCAGGCACTACAGCGAATACTAGCGCAAAGTGGCGGGCATAGCGGCGACACAATATGCAGCTCAGACCCATGCCACTCAGCCAAGGGATCAACTGACGAAGCACGAACAAGGCGAGCCCGGCAGGGGCTATCAGTATTGCTCCTATTGAGGCCAAATGGCATTGACTTAGCGAGCCAAACAGGGACTGCTAGCGCGGAAGACGATCAGGCAGTGACTTGATTTGACAAACCGCTCCGATTGAGGCCCAGTGCCATTGGTTTAGACAATGCTAGTCCGGCGCGAGTCCAGCAGGGACTGCCAACGCAGGGCGAGAGGCGTGCGGCCACGAAGCATTTCGCTCAGGTACTTGCGACGCAGAAGTAGGCCTAGTCATCGCATGTGGACTGAGGCCTGCCAGCTCAGGGTGAGATGTCTAAGGTAACGGAACGTTTTGCTCGGGCTCCTGTAAAGCAGAAGTACGTCTTAACAGGGCAATCCCAACAGGGACTACCAGCGCGGGCGACGAGCCGACGGTGATGTTTCTCTCGGGTACTTGCAACGCAGAAAAAGACCTCAACAGTGCGAGTCCAGCAGGCACTGCCAGCACGGGCGTCGAGACGACAGTGATGTTTCTCTCGGGTACTTGCAACGCAGAGGTAGGCCCCAACAGCGCGAGTCCAGCAGGGACCGCTATCGCATGGCGATAATCATAGAGTGACGTTTCTCTCGGGTACTTGTGACGCAGAAGTATACCTCGACAGCGCGAGTTCAGCAGGGCGCAGGGTGGGAGGCATCGAGCGATGTGGTAGTACGCTCGGGTAGTTGTAACGCAGAGGTAGGCCCCAATAGCGCAAGTCCAGCAGGGACTAAGAGCACAGGGTGAGAGGCGCAGAACGATAAGACGTTTTGCTCGGGTACTTGCAACGTAGAAGTACCTCTCAAAGGCGCGACTTGACTGAGGACTTCCAGCGCCGGCGGTGAGCAGACGGTGTCGTAATTTGACGCGTTACTCCGATTTGGGCCAGATGGTGTTGATCTAGACAGCACGAGTCCAAAGATACGGCCAGTACAAGGCGAGAGGCGTAGAGCGGCGGGGCGTTTCGCTCAAGTACTTGCAACGCAGAAGTAGGCATCAACAGCGGGACTCCAGTAGGGACTGCCAGCGCAGAGTGAGAGGCGTCGAGCGATGTTTTGCTCAGACAGTTGTAGCGCAGAAGTGGGCCTCGTAAGCGCAACTCCAGCAGGGACTACGAGTGCAGGATAAGAGACGTCGAGCAATGGGATAGTTCGCTCGGATGGTTGCAACACAGAAGTAGACCTCAATAGCGCGAGTCTAGCAGGGACTGCGAGGGCAGGGTGGGAGGCATATAGCAATGTTTCGCTCGGATAGTTGTCGCGCAGAGGTGCGCCTCGTCAGCGCGAGTCTAGCAGGGACTACGAGCGCAGGGTGAGAGGCGTCGAGCGATGGGGTGGTTTGCTCGGGTAGTTGTTACGCAGAAGTAGGCCTCAAAAGCGCGAGTCCAGTAGGGACTGTCAGAGCAGGGTGAGGGGCGTCGAGCGATGGGATGGTTCGCTCGGGCAATTGTAGCGCAGAGGTACGCCTCAATAGCGCGAGTCCCGCAGGGACTACGAGCGCAGGATGAGAGGCGTCGAGCGATGGGGTGGTTCGCTCGGGTAGTTGTAGCGCAGAGGTACGCCTCAATAGCGCGAGTCCCGCAGGGACTACGAGCGCAGGACGAGAGGCGTCGAGCGATGGGGTGGTTCGCTCGGGTAGTTGTAGCGCAGAGGTACGCCTCAATAGCGCGAGTCCAGAAGGGACTACGAGCGCAGGGTGAGAGGCGTCGAGCGATGTTGTTTTTTTGCTCGGACAGCTGTAGCGCAGAAGTAGGCCTCATAAGCGCGAGTCCAGCAGGGACTACGAGCGCAGGGTGAGGGGCGTCGAGCGATGGGGTGGTTGGCTCGGGTAGTTGCGACGCAGAAGTAGGCCTCAACAGCGCGAGTCCCGCAGGGACTACCAGCGCAGGACGAAAGCCGTTGAGCGAAGTTTCGCTCGGGCAGTTGTGACGCAGACGTACGCCTCAATAGCGCGAGTCCAGCAGGGACTACGAGCGCAGGGTGAGAGGCGTCGAGCAACTCGGCGTATTGCTCAGGTATGGTTCTCGGCAAATCTGTATTCTTGGGCACTTTGGGACCAACGTTTAATGGGCTCTCCGGGAGCCATTCTCTTTCTCGGGCACTCTCGTCCAGCATTCATTGGGCTCTCCGGCAGCCATTCTCTTTCTCGGGCATTCTCGGCCAGCATCCATTGGGCTCTCCGGCAGCCATTCTTTTTCTCGGGCATTCTCGACCAGCATCCATTGGGCTCTCCGGCAGCCATTCTCTTTCTCGGGCATTCTCGACCAGCATCCATTGGGCTCTCCGGCAGCCATTCTCCTTCTCGGGCATTCTCGACCAGCATCCATTGGGCTCTCCGGCAGCCATTCTCATTCTCGGGCAATCTCGACCAGCATCCATTGGGCTCTCCAGCAGCCATTCTCTTTCTCGGGCATTCTCGACCAGCATCCATTGGGCTCTCCGGCAGCCATTCTCCTTCCCGGGAATTCTCGACCAGCATCCATTGGGCTCTCCGGCAGCCATTCTCATTCTCGGGCAATCTCGACCAGCATCCATTGGGCTCTCCGGCAGCCATTCTCATTCTCGGGCATTCTCGACCAGCATCCATTGGGCTCTCCAGCAGCCATTCTCATTCTCGGGCATTCTCGACCAGCATCCATTGGGCTCTCCGGCAGCCATTCTTTTTCTCGGGCATTCTCGACCAGCACTCTTGGTTAGTATTCTCCTGACGGGCATTCTCGACCAGCATTCTCTCGGCTCTCTGGCAGCCATTCTCGGGCATTCTGGATCCTCTGGCTAGTAGACTAGGTCTACCCGGCCAACAACTTACCTTAAAAACAATCGGCTCTCTGGCAGCCTGGGACAAGCACTTTCAATGCTTGAAATAATTGACAACACGTAGAGAACTTTCACCACAACGAGAGCAAAGGCTGACAATGGCAGTCCGCGCCTCCGGGCATTAGCTGCTACGCCTCAAAGAGAGGGTCTG
>JAJMSA010000021.1:0-119545 GCA_030558175.1 Wickerhamiella musiphila
GCAATAAGCGCTTTCGAAAATAATAGCTCCCTGAAGTTTCCCGTCCTGGGACTGACCTGTATTTGTTTCCGAATTCATCGAGGCATGTGATACTGATTGGCGAGCTATATAAGTCCCTGATTCCCCAGATGTCCTTCATCCCTGTTTTTACCGTCCCGAGTCCCCGACGAGCTCAAGGCTCCAAGCTCATACCATCAAAGCTTGTATAGGTGTTAAACCTATGTTGGAAGAATTTGAGAAACTGAATGTCTCATAGCGGCGGAAAAACATGGGCTCGGGTAGCACTCGAGTCCTGGTTAGAGCAAACCTATGCTCTTGTTGCTGTCAATTGCAGCGCCACACAAATCCAGTCCTGAATCCATCATAATGCCTCAAATTTGGACGGACTAAGATACTCAGGAGTTCTGAGCTAGTCAGCTGGCCGAGTGTTGGAACCCCAGAAGTTGCTGGGCTCTTCGCACGCAGATCGAAACATGTGAGCCGAGTTGTGCCGCGGAAAAATTGTCTACTGGTTGGGAGGCCGGTCAGGCAATCGCCGCTGGTATCTTTCGCAAATTTTCGTCTGCTGGTTGGGAGGCTAGGAGACTGAGCTGTGCTAGGGCTCGATCTGACATCTGCCGTGAATTCGTGTCTACTGGTTGGGAGGCTAGTACGACTGAGTTCACAATGCCAAAGCATGGTTAAGCTGCTCAGCTGCCCAAATGTTGGAGCCACAGACCTTTCTGGGCTTTCCGCACTCCGATTGAAAGATGTTGAGCCAGCGTCGATTGTTGAAGCTTTTTTGCTGGTTGGGAGGCTAGTGAGACAAGCTCTACTATGTTTGGTTCAGGCATCTGCCGCAAACTTTTGTCGTCTGGTTGGGAGGCTAGTAAGACAAGCTGCACTATTCCGATCTGACATCTGTCGCAACTGCTTTTCTACTGGTTCGGAGGCGGGTGAGACAAGCTGCGCGCTGTTTTGATCTGGCATCTGTCCCAAGAGATTGTCTGCTGGTTGGAAGGCGGGTGAGACAAGCTGCGCAACATTCTGATCTGAGATCTGGCGCAAAAGGGTTTCTACCGATTGGGAGGCTAGTATGAGAATCTGCGCAATATTCTGATCTGACATCTAAGTGCAAAAGGGTTTCTACTGGTTAGAAGGCTAGTGCGACAATCTGTGCAACATTCTGATCCGACATCTGGTGCAAAAAGGTTTCTACTGGTTGGGAGGCTAGTATGACAATCTGCGCAATGTCAAAATATGGAATTGGCAGATATTCAAGTTCTGGCTGGAGCTGATTATCTTGTTGTTGTGCATCAATTGAAGCGTCGCCGAAATCCGTGGCTTGAAGCCATCTCAGTCCTTCAACTGCCGTAGGGCCACCTGGCTTATTATTCTTGAGCTATTCAGCTATTGCAATGTTCGAACCTGAGTAGCTGCTGTGCTCTTCACATGTTGACCAGATTTGTGGAGCGACGATACCGCGAAATTTTGTCTATTGATTGGGAGGTCGGCACGACAATCTGCGCTGGCATATGGTGCAAGAGTCTGTCTACTATCTGCAAAACGTTTGAATCTGACATCTACTTCAAACATTTGTCTCTCGTTGGAATGGCCACAACTGTGAGGCTTGGAGTTCTGGCCCCTGAGTTCCGGCCAGATCCAGACGCTGCTCTTGTTGCAGATCCGCAATACAGCGCTTGCCGAGCCCACGCATTGAAGTCATTTCATTACTTCAGTCTTCAATTGCCGTTGATGTGCCGAGTGCATATGAGCTTATCTAGTGGCACCACTCGAAGGCTGCTAAGTTATTCACAAAAGTCCGAGATTGCGAGTTGATGCTGCAAACATTTCTGTGCTGGTTGAGATGCGTAACTAATGATGCTTGTGGCTTCTGTGAGATCTTTTTGTTGATCGGGAGACTAGGACGACAACCAGCGCAGTGCATGGTCTGGTAATTGATGCACGAGCTTTTCTCCCGGCAATCTTTGCAATGTCGAAGTATAGAATTAGCGCCATTCCTGGTAACAACTGACCGTTGCCAAGGTTGCTAATCCTCGACTCTAACACATAAATACAATAAATAATAATTGACATGTCTGGGCGCTGCGGACCGGTATACCTTGGATCAGAGACGGTCTCTCATTCGGTCGGTGAGCGGTCCGAGATTGATGGCTGTGAAAAAATTGATGGCAAAGCGGAGATTGTCGGGTTCGCTAGGACGAATTCCTTTGAAAGCAGAGTCGTGCTGGGTATCGTACAGTATAGCCTCCAATGCCTTCAAGCCGAGCGCTTCTCTGAGTTCGGTGAACATTGCCTGCAATAAAATACGATTGGAGGGTGTTGATTTTTCTGGTGTCAGCTGGATAACGTCACAAGCTCGCCAGCGCAAGCCATTTTCTGCAAACAGGTTTCCGAATAGCCTGCCAATGCCGCGCAATTGTTTGGTTTCATAGCTCTCTGCATCTTCATAAACTGTTCGGAAGGTGTTCTCAAAAGCACTGCACCATTTTGAGTCTTTGCCTTTACAAAGACGCAAAGCAACTCCTTGATAAAGTGTTCCTGAAGACTTTTCTTGTGCACAGCATTGAACCAGAGCACTGGCAACATCTGAAGGATTAGAGTTTATGTTCGGTTGTCTCAAAAGTTTATGCGTTGCCTCTTCCGGGGTCATTGCAGACATCAGCGTAAGATAAACATCTTTTGGTGACACTTTTGGCTCTTTCGACGAGTGAAAGCCCGGTTCAGAAGCCCCAGACTGGACCTTTGTTTCATTGTAATCCGGATCAATGCCCAGATCGTTCTGGACATCTTCCCAGCGCGGGACGTCCCCAAGCGTGACTTTGTCGTCTAAGTTCTGGAGTTTTGGCAGCACTGGCCGGTTACTGCCATTTTCAACTTCAATGCACAACTTTTCGCACAAATACTTGAAAGAGTCCCCGCCAAAAGCGCTCAATTGGCGTGCATGCGCTACTGCCTCTTCGTGCAGTTCCAATGCATGTAGCACCAGACAAACCTGCTGGCCACAAAGCGGATGAATTGTATCGCGCAAGCATAGCGTTATGACAATATCTGCGTACAAAAGTACAGCAGTACGTGCTTCTTTTTTCCTTGCAACTTCTCGAAACTTTGTAAAAACGTGTTGAACGACGCTATTCTTCACGTACGCGTTTTGATCGGCCTGTTCAAGCGCAGCCCCAACCGCCGAAGCATTGCCTGCTTGTATCAATTCATCCAGAAATTCTAGAATATCGTCAACTGATTTGCAGCCTACGAAGTTTCCCATGCCCAATTAACTGGCTACCACTTTAGCAAAGCCACCTCACCAAAAGCAAAAAAAAACACCCCCCAAAAAAAACGAAGGTTATCGAATGTGGGGCTGATCTAAGCGCCTATAAAGACCGACGCAGAGTCTCCCTTGTCCGTCGAAAAGGGCTAGAACAGGCAAAACTAGTGCGGTGCAGACGCTTAATTTATTCCCTGCTCAAGACCAACAACAATGCACGTTGCAATACTGATTGATCCGAAAAAATTCAGCCGGAGAGCGCTAGTCGCAGCTCAGAAGGCCTCCTCAAAGCTCGACATAGTCTTATCGTACATTCCACTGGCTGTAGCGGAGGCAGAGCATATTTTAGCTATGTTGTACTCGGAAAGCAACAGCAATTGTCCGACTAACGTATTGCTGCCGCAATCCGTCGCGAATTGGGACAAAGTGTATATTCCAGAGGGCCTCGTACACTTCGCCCATCTACCTGAAGGAGTAGTTACTGAGACTTACAGTGTTCAGATCAGTGAGGATCTGGCAAATTTTGACCGCAGTAAGGACAGCAATCAACACTTACTGAGACGGCAAAGCCTAGATGTGGTCGCAGTTGGAGGAACCTTCGATCATTTACATGCAGGCCATCGGCTACTCATCTCGCTGGCTGCCATGACAGCAAAGCGCAAAGTAATAATTGGCTTGACTGGCGACAAGCTGCTAGTCAACAAAAAGTATGCCGAGGCAATGCAGTCGTACGCCGCCCGAGAGGCGGGCGTTCGTGAATTTTTAAGTTATGTGTTCCCAAGCCTCGAAGTAGAAGTCCGGCTCATGGAAGACATGTATGGTCCCACAATCACAATTGAGCAGATGGACGCGCTAGTGGTCAGCAAAGAGACAGAATCAGGAGGCGATCTCGTGAATCAGGCTCGCAAGGAAAAGGGCTGGCATGAATTACAGCTGGTGGTGGCCAAGCTTGTAGGGGGCGAGGCTAACAAAGTTTCCAGCACAGATATCCGCAAAAAGGCGTTGGGGAATCTATAAACTGTGGGGAACTCGTCCGAACGTTATATATACACTAATAAATAGTTACGAAGCTGCATCAAATGTGGTTTTTGCGTTCGACAAGCTGCTCGATGAGGTCCTGGGCCATGTCGGCGCCCCATTGGACCCGTTTCCTCGACTTGCGATCGTCAGCAAATCCCTCGAATGCTTTCACTTGCGGCAGAATGTGATTGAGCCCGTGTAAAACCGACTGGTCCTTGCATTCTTTCAGCAGAATCGCCAGCGGTTTCGGATCCATGCCTTGCTTAGTCTCGCACTGCTTGCCAATCGTTTTGAACAAAAACACGAAAAACACCTCGGCAAAAACTCTGGTTTCGCCGGAACAGCTGAGAAAATCAATAGTCTTGAGCGTGTCGAGACTGAGGGCCTTCTGGGCGACCAGCGAAGCATAAAATCGCGCATAATGCATAGCCTTCTGAGTATCGTGCCCTCCACTATCGCATTCAGACAGAAACTCCCACAACGCGAATTGGAAGGTTTTTCGCAACGAGTGGTGCGTGCATTGCTTGCCAGCAACCAGCGCGTAGTATGGGTTGTACACTTTCTCGTTGCCACAGCAGTGGAGAATCACATGCGGCACTTCGCGAGTTTGTTTGTTTTTGAGATGCAGCTTGTCGATACGGGAACAAGCATCCATGTAGTCCTCGGCACCCATAAGAGCTACGAAGATTGAGCGTCTGACGTCGGTATTTAGTCTTTGCGCACGGGCCAGCTCCAGCCAATTGGGCTCATTCAGCAGCTCTTCTTCGGCGTCAACTTCTCCCGTTTCACCTTTACCCGAAGATGTGGAGGCCAAATTGCCCTTCCAGGCTGCACCAACCAACCACCATTTTCCTTTAGTGTCAACATTTCTGATATCGTCTAGAGTGACCTGCAATGGCTCTGCTGAGCCACCCTTAAAAGTGCCCAGAAACTTACGGATTCTCTGACGCAACTGCACTGTCAACTCAGAAGGCGGCTTTTGGCGATTATTTCGCAGCGCAACAATGCTTTCTACCAGGAAAGACGTGCGAGTAGATAGATTCTCGACTTTGGAAACCGTATTCTGGAGCTGGGCAATAATCTCCTTGAGAGCCTGCGGATCATCCGTTCTCAATTGGGGCCCACTGGTTCTTACCACAACCAGCAGCAGTTCGGTATTGGTCTCGGTGATCTCTTCTAAAAACAAGCGAATGAAATCATAGATGAGATTGGCGGAGACCACGCCCATGGAGTACGTCTCAAGAATTAGCTTGAGAATATTGGACGCTTGTTTGGAGCTTGTTTTTGCCCGATATATTTTCTCAAACTCCTCTACCGCCAGCTGAACAAACTCGGCTCCAAACTGCACGCCAATAGACCGGTAGAGTGCGGCAATAACACCAGCGTGTACTGCCAAGTATGAATCCTGAAGTTGTCCCTGCTGCGCAGTGCCTTCAACAATGAGGTTCGAGAGAACCAGCGAGACGACCGTGCGGGCATTTTGTTGGAACAAAAGTTCTAACTCATTGATGATCGGGCCCATATTGGACTCTGCAAGCTTGTTCAGCGAGCTCTTCACTTTACGGCGCACATTTAATGTTGCCTCGTCTTCTGGCACTGCCTGTCTCAAACTGGGAGGGACGTACGCCGAATTTGATTTCGATTTGGCTTTGAACTTCGGCTTGTCAGAATCCGAATCGGAGTCCGAGTTTGAGTCTGAGTCTGGACCTGAGCCCGAATTCGAGTCCGAGTCTGAGTCCGAGCCAGAGCCAATGTCAGAAACAGTTTTGGAACCGTTTTTCTTCGCCTTGAGGGCCTTTAATTTGGCCATTGTTTCCTCTGCCGTCATTTCATTGTCTTCGCCGTCAGACTCGAAATCATCAGAGTCAAGGGAATCGTCATCGGACCATGGAAGTTCTGAATTATTTTTTTTGGCGTCTTGTGATTTCTCTGAGCCGGAGTCAGAATCAGACTCAAGATCAGACTGCTGAGATTCGAAATCTCCTTCACTCAATGAATCGTCGTCGGACCACGGCAGCTCGCTTTTGATATCAAGCTTGGTGTCCTCATTTTTTGATTTTGATGCCTTGACTTTCGGGCTTTTCGTCTCGATCTCTTCGGAATCGCTTTCCTCAGTTACAGATCCACTTTCGAGATCGCCCTCACTCAAAGAGTCATCACTTGACCAGGGCAAAACGGCTTTTTCATCTTCACTTTCCTCGCTTTCGTCGCTTTCATCAATTTTCTCACTTTTCTCACTTTCGTCACTATGTTCGCCTTTCTCGAGATCCGAGAAATTGTCGAAATCCAAACCACCTAGCAGATCGTCGAGGCCGTCATCTCCATCTTTGAGTTTCAGCGATTTCAAACCGAGCTGCTTCGCATAGTACTTTGCGTCTTCTTCATCTTTCTCACGAAGAGCTCGTTCGTGGGGATCGATATACTTGGAGGCCCTTTCATCCTGTTTAGACTTGGACGATTTGGAGCTCAAAGACTCCACCTTGGAGTGTGCATTGTCTCGCTTGGATTTTTTAAGATGAGTTTCTGATCTCTCCGGTTTATTGTGGCCATGAGAACTATCGAGTTTGCGTTTCTTGGCGGCAGCCAGAGCAGCCATGGTTTCCTCGGCAGACATTTCGCGGCCCTGACGACTATTTGAGCCATGAGACGGTTTAGAACCCTGGAATGGCCTAGAATGAGGCAATTGGCCGTTTCTTGCGCGTTTCTGTGCCGCAAGAGCCATCATTGTCTCGGCAGGTGTCATTTCGCGGTCAGGGTGCCCGAAATCAGAGGATCTGTGGCCGCCTCTTCCGCGAAACCCGCCACGGCCACGGCTGGACATTCTATCCTGCTTTCGTGCATCTTTTCTGCTGAATTTACGGTTGTGATTGGAGTGCCAGTCCTTGAAATTGTCGCCTTTAAGCTCGTCCAAAAGCACCTTGGGCAGAGCAGGCATGATGACAAAAAAAATATTTGGGCTCCCAAATTTCAATTCATGCAAGCTGGCTTGTCCTGCATGAGGTTCACGACTGCGACAGCAGAACAGACGTACAAATTATGATTTGGCAAATATTTGGTTCTGAGGGCTATTGATGCGAGGTTGTTCTGATTTTTGCTCCAACATCTCTAATAATGTTTCCAAATTGTGTAGGAACAGATTCCGGCAACCGATTTCGACAAATATTCCATGCCAATTATATCATATTCAATTAAATAAGAAATATGCAACGCATCTATACACTCAATCGTGACCAATTCGAAGACTCTGTTGCTTCAAAAACGCACGGCGTTTATCAGCTCTATCCAACCCGAGTCGTCCGTTTTCGGACACGGCCTCAAACAACTTTATGGCGTCGTCTTCGAGGTATTCCGGCAGCTGCCCTGGCGAAATGATGGCCAGCCTCAGCTTTTCGCCGCCAAGCTGTTCTTGCAAACGAGCCCTGACAGATTTGAGCGGCTCATCCTTTGTTACAAATACCACAAGCTGCGCGCCCTGTGGAAGCCCGACACTCTCACACTGTACTACTGGCAGACATCGCACGTTTTTATCACCAGCAAAAAACTGTCGCTCTAGTTGCGACTCGGAAACGGGCATCGCTGTGACACGTAACTCGCTGGAATGAAGCAAAAGATTTCTGAGTGTCTCACGATTATCTAGGATTGTGGCATCGTGATTTACGGTAATTGACCACATCCTCAACTCCTCGGCGGTGGTCTGAAGACGGCGAGCCAATTCTGCGCGCAGCGTACCCACAGTGCTACCAGAGGCAACACTAACGCGAACAGTTGCGGGCTCGTCAAAGTTACCGTAGCGGTAGATTTCCACGGGCACTTCGCTCAGACCCTCTTGCTGGGTGAGTGGGCGGTCCAAAAGCGTGTAGTAAACAACGATCGGCTCGTACGAGCCCAGCAACAGATCGAGATTTGACCCATCGCTCTGCAAACTGTACAATTTGCCATGCACCGGTACCCACAACTGCAAATACTCTGTCTGCGCCTCAAGATGCTGCGCCACTCGGGCGGCGATCTCGGCGTACGAGTCCACAGACGAAACGTTAACAATTTCACTGTCGAGCAATTCTTCGTCGCTTTCGTCGTCGCTCAGGTCGCTTTCTACATCGATCTGGTCGGGCAGCCGAGGCTTGAGAATTAGCCCTACTCTGTGACGCAAAAACTTATCGAAGTACTCAGCAGCGCCGCCAGTCGTGTCGAGCACAATAATGTCGCCATGTTCAAGACTTTCGCCGCTAATTACATCGGCCGGCTCGAGCTCACCGTTTAGTTTCTCAACATACGCATGTTTAAAGTCGCGCAGCGTGCGCAGAGCAGCAACAACTTGGGTCTTTCGCGGCACCCAAACTGTGCGCCAGCCCTTTGACTCGCCAGAAAACTCTTTGAGAAACAGAAGCACGCTTTCGCCTTGGTCTTGAGCAGGCTGTGGCTGGTTCTCGAGCCAGAAAACAAGTTGCGAGTTCGACATCCAGCTCTGAAGCTCCTCGACCGAGGGCGAATTGGCACCCTGCAGCAGATACAAGCGTTTTGTGCGGTTTTGCCGCGTATCAAACACAAACAGGCTCATATTGCGGGCCGCAGCCGGGTCAGACTCAAGCGTTTCTAGTAGATTGTTGATGGATGTTGCCCGTTTCACTCGGATCAGACGCGGGACCGAGGGCTCGGACATTATTTGCATGCGCGACCACGGCAACAAATCTATAGAGTCGCAGTGCGCAAACTGCAGCTGCGACAGCACTCGGATGCCCAGGTATTGCCGTTGCTCGATAATTTCTGCGCGGCGTTTGGTCTCTGCTTCTTGCACCAGGGCAATTTTCTCCGCCAAACCGGCTGGGAACTCGTCTGGTTGTTTCGATAACACAAGGTCCGTCTTACACTTGCGAATATAAACCAGCATGTACGCCGATGTGATCGAATTCCCGCGCGGAGCGTGTCGCGACTCGCCTCCAAAGTTGTCCTCTAGAACCTCAGACTCTTTCACTCTATGCACCCGGTCATCATCGAAATTGTACCACGGTCCATCAACTTCGGGTCGAATCAACGTGTAATAGTGGCCAGCGTTCAAGTCACCACTGTGCACGAGAACCGAATGTAAACTGTAGACCCACGACTCCTTTTTCTGTTTGGCTTCCTGAACGGCAGGGGACTCGGGATCGAGATATGGCTCTAGATCGATCTCCATCGGGTATTCATAGCGATCGTTGATCTTGACCATCATGTCTCGGTAGGGATCATAATCGTAGCGCTTCAATTGCAGCTGCAACACGGGCGGGAAGCTCATAAACGATACACCCCTCATGGCGTCCTGGAGCCCGTAACCCTCGGCCGCGTACTGGTTGGAGCCATCCATCAATTCTTTTTCGATGAACTGCTCAAAACTCTGCTGCACGTTTTTAAGGCCCTTGACCTGGAGCGAGATGTCCCAGAAATCCTCGAGCTTTGAAGACTCGTAGTCTACGTTTACGCAGCGGATGCTGCTTTTCGTCTGCCCCACAAAAATATCGTTCAAGAAGCCTTCCACATTTGTGCCTTTCATTTCTTTCTCAAGCTCGTCCATCAAAATACGGTTGAGTTCCTGAACATCGTGCTGCGTGAACGCATCGGCTGTGTGCCAGCCAAACGCCCGGGTCAGACTCGTCGTGGAAACGGCCCGCTGCGATGTGGTCAGCAAATAAAATAGTTGCTGCAGACCCTCAACAATACCCTCAGCTTTGCCCGGAATACGGTAGACTGTTTTACGAAAAACTTTGGTGAGATACAGCGACTGCAGCAACGAGTTCAGGTAGCAGGTGGCGCCCTGGTTGGCCAGACCAATGAATCCGGTCTCTTCTTTCGAATCGTAGTCAACAAAGTCATGCCACAGCATGCCTGTTTCGTCCTCAAAAACCCGCACCACGACCGTAACATTCACCTTGTCGTGCTCTATAAGCGCATGCTGGTTGTCGCCTCTGGTGAGGGCACTGCGCTCATCGGTAAATTGTGAGTATCCCCAATCAATTGTGCGCTGCGAGTACCTGAAATGCGCCTTGAGGTCTTTACGGAAGTCGGGATCTTCGGGATTCCACATCACAAGCGAAAACTGTGCGCACACGTGCCATTTTGACGTCTCGGACGCGTCTAGCGGCGGCAACGCCTGCAGAAACAGCGAGATTTTGCCGCGGTAATTGGGGCTGTTTCCGCTGGGGAACACAAGAATACGCCAGCGAAAGCCACCCGCTTCGAAAACTGGTCCTTCTTCTTTGGGTTTTTTAAGCTTTGACCACGCATCAATGCTCCAGGTGAACGTCTGTTCATCTTTGGCCGTGAGATCGGGCCAGGAGTCGAGGAACTTGGCCGCCAGAACCGACGTGTCACTTTCCCGAAGGGCTTGTGATATATCCGACATTTTCTCGGCTGATTGTTCGTCGTGGGTTTTGGGTTTGTGGCTTGAGTCGTGCCGATTGCGAGCCAGTTTCTTGAAGCGAATTATCGGGAAGGGTGTGGGCAGGCAGTTAGGGGGGTTAGAGCAAGCAAAAAGATATCGAAATTAGAACACGTGGAAGTCGGCGTACTTCAATTCACTAGGCTCTTCTCGATGAACTAGAGCGGAAATCCCACAGAGTCAATTCTATGGAATCCTGCAGATAGCTCGGCGTGTGGTTAAAAGAAAGCATACATCCACGCTGATTTATCGGGGCCGCGCGCGGGTCAGCTGCTGGGAGCACGCAAGATGCATAATGAGTCTTCGCGGCATGCCAAAGGGAGGGGGAGAGGGACCTGGCTCATGCTTATAGAGTCAATTCAATACTTTGAAAATATTCCACACAGATGCTCTAAATTTCTCCATTGAGCCATTGGAAGCTACTTCTTGCCCACATCGCCCGACTATATTTGCATGCAGGCCTCAACGGCCATTCCAGCGGTTAAGCTACCCACCTGCAGTAGGTATGCAAAATCAGCAGCTATCGAGATTAGATCGCTTACCTCTGAATTTAGAATCCCGTTGGGTGCTCAGATTACATTGACAAATCCGCTTGACAATGTTCTTGAACACTTAATGCGCATCCCTCGGCTGCGGCTTAATACATCGGACAGATATAAGCTGTGCGGTAATTTGTCTGGCCCGGGCACCCAGACTACAGAGGTCATTGATGAAACACTAAGCAATCTAATCGAAGTCATCAAACAAATCGCAACAGGATCGAGGTACTCACACCTCGATGCAGTGCTTACGACTCCAAATTGATATAAGCTTGCGAACTTAAGGATTGACCCTGCTGCGGTGAATCTGTACTTCCAAACTCGATAGCTCTGAAAGAAAGCTCTTAGACGAATACCATTGCGGTTCCAAATTCAGTAATCAGGCACATTGGTGGAGTTAAAAAAGTTACCCTTCCAATACACTTGCTTGTCCTGTTCGCGAGCATACATATACGCAGATCACGTGAGTTTAAACATCGGGCTTAGCAGGAGTTGGAGACGTATATGTAGATACAACGCATTCATCCAATCGAAATCACACTCGAAGCTGGAACAAATAATAAATTGAATTACGGAAGACATACATCGCGGAGCAGGAAACCTACTGCACCTCAGTCCGGGTGTGATTGGCGAGAAGGCCGATCTTATGGCCCAAAACCACTAAATCCGGGTCTATGAGATCTGTTTTGAGCGGACGGCTAGTAATAGGAAGCTCGCTTTTCCACTTGTGGTAAGCATTTAATACGATGGTTTCGGCTGCGGCTTTTTGGGTAGCAGTGTGGGCGAGGGCCTGCTCGAGAAAGGCATCGACGGGCCGGCACGGCATTCTTTCGTCAATTGCCTGCTTTTGTGCCATACCAGCTAAAATCACACATTCAGGTATCATCAGGTCGCGCGTCCAAGGCTCAAAACCACGCAGGTGGGCAAATAAACTGTACTCGGCCACAATCGCCGCCTGAGAAGTAAGAACGGCCAGCTGCTGCATCGAGCAGGTTTCCCAGTCACTGATTGCGATGGCAGTTCCCGCAGATTTCAGCAGCTTTTGCAGAGCGGTTTTTAGGATTTCAGACTGAGACACAACTTCGAAAAATTTATCGCAGGCTTCAAGTATATTTGCTGCGGGATGCTCCTTGAAAGCAGTCACCACACTAGCAATCAGTTTTTCGTAGACAGACTCCATCCCCTTCGCATAGACATGTTCCGGTTGGACCAAAGTTCCCACTTCAATAAGAACAGCCAGGCAGGAGTCAGAGTTCTGAAGTTTTTGTAGAAGTTCGAGGACTTTTAGCAGGAGCTCTGAGGAAAGGTCGGCCTCTTTTTGGGGGCTGGCTTTCGCAAAATCGTGCTGAAATGCTCCACCAAACAACCTGATGAGTGCCTCTGAGTTAGAACTGAGCGGAATCGCATCGAAGTAGGTATCATGGTGGATGGAGCTGGCCGCGGCTGAGGCAAGATCAAAGGCAGTTTGCGGCGTGGCGAATTCGCTCAGGCAGATAGCGACGCCCGCAGATTCTGAGACATCGTCTTTCAAGAGTTCTCTGGATGTGATTATTCCGGTCTCTGCTGCTTTGATCAGCAATCTTGCCGTAGCTCGGCGGACAGGATCGTTTTTAGAAATCAAAAGCGAGCTCAATGCGCGCAAATTCTTGATAGATCGCGTAGACAGTTTTGCAGTTTCTACGATATCGGCCAATCGCGAAACTGCTCCGCCCACACACAATAGGTCGACATCGTTTTCGGCAATGCTGATAAGCGCCTCAGCTTCTTCGCTTTTAGTCGCGGCAATTGCGGCCACACGAACTTTGCGGTCAACATCAGCACGCAGTCGCTTCAGATGAGCATTTTTATCAAACAAAGCAGCCACGACCTTCACACTTTGAAGCCGAATCGGCGCGAACACGTCTCTCGAGCACTGGTCGCCAATGATCCGTTTGATCTCGGCTTCCTGCGGCTCCAAACACTTGTACTCATCTTTCAAGCGAGCCAATTGCCGTTCACGTTTTGAGGAACCCTCTAATTGGGCAATCTGGTGCTTGTAATCTGCCAAAGCTTCGCCAAACGCGATCGTAGCAAAAGATGCAGCATGACGAAGGGACCGCAAATTCGCATAGCTCAGCGGAGACAGCATCGCCACTACCGAGGCAAACTCCCTCACACATTTCTCTTCTGCCAAACGAACAGCCAATTGCCGGAAATAATGCACATAACGCCGCTCAAAATCGACTTTGTTCAGAGGATAAACTGCGTAGGCCGACTCCTGGGCGGACTCAGCCATATCGTCTATGCGTGAAGCCAGCTCGTCAATGTCGCATTCAAAATCAATAGGATCGCAGTCACCACCAGCTGCTTTCAATATCAGATACGCATGCTCCTGAAGGCCCATAGCCGGCTCACTTTCGAGCAGAGCTGCTCCGCCAGGAACGACGTTGTCAGTTATATCTAGCGGGCTGTAGTTGTATTCCTTGAGCACATCGAACAAATTAGAAGACACGCGAGCTTTAGGGATCGAGTCGACATTTGCGAACCGTTTTGCCAAAGGGGTATTGGGCGAGGCCTTTCTTTTGACCATTCTGTTTGTGGTTGTTGGAGACGCAATTAAGGATGCGGTAATTACCAAAATCCTAAATACACAGCGCGCTCGCGTCGCGTTTTTACAAAGCTGGGACATCGGCCGTAACATGGTATATGCACAGTAAACACGCACAGATATGGCAGAAGTTGAGGCGCCGAGGGAAAGCGGCCTGAACAGAAATTCGAGGCTATGTAAACTATGAGCTTTGATCGTAAAATAATCGCAAAATAAATAAAAATTAGGGGCCGCACTTGCGGGGTTCAGATTTCGCCGATAGGGTATTGACGGAGTCAGTCACCGATTGCTCGCCGCCTTTGGTAAGGGCTAATTTGCTGCGGTCGAGGTCGAGTTTGTAGTCAGTTAGATCCATGGCTGTAATTTTGAGAGTAGTGGGCCGTTGTCTGATCATTGTGAGGTGCCGGACGTTGATTGAAGGATATTATTTAAGGCTAACGGAGCGCGGTTAGGTGCTGGAGAGTACGCAGTTGCCGCCTCACATGCTGCATTTTAGGGACTTACCTAATTCTCGAGCAGCGCACACTGAAGATCAGTTCCCCAGGTTCCCGTAAAAAGTCCCAAGCTGGTTCAGCGGTGCAAAGAATCCGCGTAAGCACTCTCGTTTCGTATCTTCTTTCGAATTAAAGAAAAGCAAGACCGAAGATGGATGTCTCCATCGAAGACGGCGAATGCAGAATCTGCCGCGGTGGCGTGGAGGAGGGCCCACTTTTCCATCCTTGCAAATGCGCAGGCTCCATTCGATACGTACACACCGACTGTATAATCGAATGGTTGGCGCATTCCCGTAAACGAGCGCTGGTGTGTGATTTGTGCCATGCTCCAATCGAAATTCAGAAACGGTACAGCTCCAAGGTACCCCAAAGCATGCCGGTCTCGCTTTGGGCAGGCTTTTTTTTGCGAAATGTTTGGCGCAGTCGGCGTACGGCCTGGCTGGCGTTCCAGCTGCTGGCTTTCGTAGCTGCAATTTCTTTTTTCCTGAGCCAGTTTTTCGAGCTCATAAATATCTACACGGACAACGTGCTCCAGAGCGTTTCGCCAGTGCGGGCGTGGGCGATTCTAGCAAAACGAATCGATGCTCGCTGCGGCTCGGCGCTTGCTGCTGGTGGTGAGACTTGGTCTCGCGTAGTTTTAAGGGAAGCATCAATTGCCACTGTGCAAGGTTTTGGCTTGCTGGCTCTATTTCTGACGGCAGTGCTCCTCGCCTACACAGTTTTGAACTGGACAATACACTCTGCGATTTTACAGCACGAGTTATGGCATATCGACCGTGGCGAGCCCGGCCATATGGATGTTCCTGACCCGGAAGATCAAGAGTTTGACCGCGCTCGGGCTGATGCTGCCATGATGAGAATGGATGTGGACGGAGGGCCGCTCAGTGAGGAGGACTCGCAGGCTTTGAAAGAAGAGTTGTTGAGACGCGATATTCTTTTTGAGAGCGACCTCGAAAACGACCTCGAAAACGAGCAAGAAAATGAACAAGAAAACGTACAAGAAAACGAAAACGAAAACGAAAACGCAGTCCCGCAATTAGAGCCCCTCAGAGTTCCCAACTTGCTGGACGTCCCTATCCGAGAAGGAGCATTTGGCGATCCCGAGCAGCTTCTTCTGAACAATCCAGAACTAGCAGCCCGTATCGAGCTGCAATTTAGAGAACTACGAGCACAGGGCGAAGCTGTGCCAGGCGATCCAGCTGCCCCCGCACAAAATTTGCAGGATCCCCACAGACTACATCCAGCTGTGGAAGGACATATGTTACGCGAAGAACCCATAAACGGTGACCCCATTGTTCGTAATCCCATTATTCGCAATCCAATTGACCATGGGCCCATCGGCCGCGAGCCCAACGAATGGCTGAGACTAGCAAACAACCCAGACCGACCTGGCGGGCTGGCCCAAATGCAAGCTGCGGAAGAGGAGCTCATGGATGAGGAACTGGGCGGCTTCTTTGAATTTTTCAGAACAACCATTCTGCCCATTTTTGGTGAGCCGTGGCTGCCCCGCATCCAGACACTTGTGTTTATATTCGTCGTGCTTCACATGATGGTAGGCGTCCTTTACCTAGTTCCCGTGGTCGTTGGCACCATTGAAATTCGTGGCTTACTGATGGTAATGACTGCTCTTCAGCAGCTCGCAGAAACAATGGTTCCGACTCTCAAGTACGTTGTGCCTTCGCTCGAAAAACTGCCTCTCGGCTGGCTAACGCTGGTTGAGGGCCGCCTGTTCACCACATACGTTGGATTTTCGCTGTTTGTGACCGGCTTCTATCTATTCTACCGCGCGTGCTTCTTTTCTCTCATTAAGGAATCCGATGGTCAGGTGGGCCGCGATAGCGCACGATTCATCCGCACCATTCTCTGCACATACACCGTATTTAACGCGATTGTGGTCGAGTTGTTCGGTTTCCCGTTTTTCTGTGGTGTGCTTGTACACTTGGCTCTTATCCCGTTGTTCTCGCAAAGCGCGCTGCTGCTTGATCTGCCTTCCACTGTAGTATCCCATGCCTCATTTGCATTCGAGCACTACTACTGGTTCGCTGTCATCCACTGGGCGCTAGGCTCGATTTACATGTACAACTTGGCTGCATTTTTGTCGTGCTGCCGGAAGATCCTGCGCTCAGGTGTGCTTTACTTCATCCTGGACCCTACTGATGAGCACAACGACCCCATCAAGGCGATTTTGCAGTCGAGTGTGCGCAACTATTCGCGCAAAATTTTGACCTCTGCGCTCATGTACATTGACCTGATTATCTGTGGGCTAGGCGGCTGGACCCTGGCCCTCAGGCTCGTGTACTCGCTGCTTGGAGTTTTAGTAGGCATGAACTTGCCGGCTCAGCCAATCGGATCTCAATTCCAGCTCAACTGGTCGTCGGCATTCAACCTCAGTCCTTTTGTATTACTGTTTTACATGGTGTATCGCAATTGCCACTGGACTTCAGCGGAGATGAAGGAGAGTGTGCAGGCTCGTCTGGACTCAGATCTGAGGTCGCTCGCTGCTCGTTTTGAGTTGGACTCATACTTTTTTGACATAAACGCCGAGAAGTATCAATCTCGCAGCAGAAGCGACGGGTTCTTTGTCCGGGCACCGCAATATGACGCCTTTAGACCGACAAAAAACCTCCGACTGTTCCCAGAAGTCACTTTCGAAGACAAGCGCATCACACCACTGGGCGAAAATGAACGCGAGCTCAAGAAATACACAGTTGTTTGGCGCCCTTCGCATTTTAGGTGGCGTGTTCTGGGTGTTTTTTTGGGCGTATGGTTGCACCTGTTTAACCAGTGGATCATGAAGGGCGTGTTTCCGGTGCTTCTGATAGGCCAGCTCATTGGCCGCTACGTTCTGGCAGAGTCCTGCGACCAATTGTATGCTGTGGTGATCATAGGCTTGCCGGTTTATTTGTCTTTGCTGATGTACAAGCAACGAATCCAGGCCCATGGAATCCTGCCTGTGCGCTCTCTGGCAATGCTATTTGTGCAGGGCACGTCAAAATGGCTCGCGCTGGCTGTTTTTACTAGACACGCCTACAATTGCAACGTTCAGTTCTCAACGATATCTTTCAAAGTCTCAAACCTAGCCCCTTCGCTCGATTTTGTCGGCAGCGCACTGGTTGCGACTCTGCTGAACGAGATCGGTCCTAACTTATACGCCCAGGATACAAGTGTATATGCATTTGCATGGATTCTAGTTGCCTGCGTGAGCCCCTCTTGGCTATCAATTCCTCATTTGCAGGTTGCCTTGGCCGTGCTTGCATTCAAACCTGACATCAAGCTGTTGTTGAAGCGGTACGTGCAGCCCCTCACAAAGCAGTGGGAGTCCGGCATCAAAGACGAGTTTTTCTGCATCGGCCGTGAATTGGTAAATGTCGACTGATTCATTCTAAAAACATTGAGAATAACTTTCGCACCATTAGCTACAGGTCTTATTATTATTTACTGCCATACATAATGACTTCAATAATGCTCGCCCTACCAAAGAAGCTGCGTTGAGACTGACTCCGTGGCTCTGAGCATTCAATTTTATTTTTAAATGAGGTAAAATCTAGAAAATCCGAGAGGCCAAGCGCAATCACAGCACTAGTGCATTCCACCAACCCATCTCACATTTCACATCCTCACTCTCACACCTCTCACTGCTGACATGAAGTCGCGGGCCAAAGCCTACCTTGATCAGATCGAGGAAGGCACAGATCGGCTTCTCACCCGGCAGATAGATCTTGTAAGACTTACCGGCAATGTCGACAAAGATACTCCGACGATTGCCGTGGAAACTGCGGAAATTGAGGCCTGTGCGACTTCGATGATTCGGGCGGTTGAAGATCTTATGGTGACGACTAGAAGCCTGAAAGAGGCTTGGATTCTCGGCATTCCACGAAACGATAAAGCTCACGGCGGATTGACTGCTGCAGAAATCGAGGCCCGTAGAACTTTGACCGCAAAGCTGGTCGAAGAGCTGACGAAAGAGTCTTAGAGCCTCGATTTGGACTTACGGCAATATTTTTGGCCCTGGCTGTTGAATCATGGTTCTTATTAAAACGTTAATGAAGCTGCCAGAGTGCGCTGCGAGATTTGAGTATCTTGATGCCCAGAATTTTTCTGCCTAGTGTAGACACCCTGTGCGCGCTTCCGTGGCCGTACCGTTTGGGAAATTTGCAGGGGCTCTCACGTAGATAAATCGTTGTTTAACACATCTAAAAGGAACACTTCTAATTTCAAACAGGCATAACGCTAAAACATTACGTATTTTATATCTGTTTCGAAGCATACTGAATTGTCTTTGTGCACTCAAAAGTGGAAACTTTGTAGACCCCCCATGTGCATGTTTTCCGTATCCATGCCAAACTTCACACCCAAAAAAGCACGTGTTAATGGAGTGAAGACAAGCGTATTCAAATCGTTGCTTTCGCATCTCTTCACGGTTCTTTGTATAGTTTAGGAATTATAGCAACCGCCTAAGCTAGCAAATCAAGCTATGGAGTTATGAATCAAGAACAGCTTGCACAGTGTTCTAGCTCATTACCTATGGCTTCTTGTTCAATACAAGGCTGTGACCACATATCGTTGCGAAAGACGGTGTGGTTGAAAATTCAAATCTGAAAGCACATTATATTGTCCGAAATTTATCATTCAATCGAAACTAGCCGCTATCTTTGTATCTGACGGAAGGTCTCAGGCATGTGGGTTACCGAGCACAGATATAAGAAAGCATCGGCCCTTAACGGATGGAAATGTAAATTAGGTGGAGAAACATGTCAAGTACTACCTTACCAATAAATCTTAGAGGCAGGCCTGCCCCTCACGCCAACTGATATGAGGCTAACTGCGGTGTTCCTCATTCGTTCGAAACGGTGGTTTTTCAGATTTGTCCGTGCACAACTCGACCAATCAACTTCCAATCCGGCAGGCGACTATAAAAAGCTGGTTTAAACATTCGTATTGAAAGCTAGGCCATTTGCGAGTTACTGTATATAGCAATTCCACCTCGCAAAATACGGCTGCGCTTACGACTCCCCAGCTGACATCGTTTCATTCTCATGCATGGGCCCCGATCATCCGGTGCCTGGTCTGGGCTCCGTTTAGCTGTTGAAGAGGCTTCATCCGAAGTCCGCTGAACAGACTAAAAAAACAATTCAAAACAGAGATCTTCAAAGCAGCAGGAGTCTTGTTTGGGATCTCAAAATTTTGGAAAAAGAGACCCCCATCGACTATACACTCGGTCCAATTGTGTCAAAGCGCGCGTCGCGCAAACTCTCGATGCGGCTTAAGATCATGCTGCAGACGCAAGATGAGCGAGGGCCCGGTGCTGCCTACGCGAGCAGCGAAATTGTGAGGCAAGCTCATGCAGGTTTCTGCAGCTTCAGCAGGGCGCGCCACTCAGGGCTAGCCGATCCTAAGGCGGTTTTGGCCAAGACCTGTTTCGGAACAATACCCTGAGAAAAGCGAAGATCCTCTTGAGATTTTGTTGACCTCCAGAACTGCAAAAGATCTGAAGAACTTTGGCAATTCATTGCTCTTCGGGGTTTTCCAAGATGCCGGGCTGCTTCGTGGGCCCGCCACACTGAAGTGAGGCGTAGCGCTCAGCCGCAGGTACCAGCAACAGACCCTCAGTCAGCCGGTCAATCAGTGGGTGAGAGCCAGCAGAAGTTGCCGGGAAAAGAGGCGTTCGAATTGCTATATAGCTAGGGAATCTGCAGTGCCAGAACTTCCGTAAAACAAATTGGTTTTGATTCTGACGCATCGGTCTTGCATGAAACCAGCATCGTCTATAGCAAAATGATGCGACACCCACGAGCCTCGTTCAACTATAAAAGTCGCAGATATCTCCCCACTTAAATCCTCACAACACAACAACACCACTATAAACTACTAAACTTTACAAGATGAACTTCAAGTCACTTGCTCTGATTGCTCTTCCTCTCATCTCTGCTGCCGCGACAGGCACTGCCGATGTTTCTGATGCTTCAAACTCCTTTGCTCCTGAGGAATCTGGCTCTTTCAGCGGATTTCACACTGGTGCTGCTCCTTCTGGCTCTTTTGGTGGTAGACCTCCCCGCGGCGGTCGCCACGGCGGTCCCAATGGAGGTCCCAATGGAGGTCCTCGCGGTCCCAGACCTTCAGGTGAGCGTCCCTCCGGATTCCCCTCTGGTGGTAACTTTACAGAGGTTCCTGAGCTCACTGGCTCCTTTACCGATGCTCCTGAATTCAGTGGCTCTGCCCCCACTGGCGACTTCACCACCTCGCTTTAAGCTTCCCGCTAAGAGCTTATAGTCGCTAATTTCTTCAGTCGAGCTATTCATACAACACTATTCATAAATTTCTTATAAACTTCAGACTTTAACAGATATTTGTCTGACGACCGCCTGGTGTGCAAATGTGCGAGATTCGCTCGACGGACATTGGGGTCTCGGATATTCCTCAGTGTAGCGGTGCACAGGCTTTTCAAACTGGCGTCACGATTGGAACAATTGTCCTTGAATCTTCATAAAATTCAGCTCGCATTTGACAAGGTGCCAGCAATTCGATTCAAGTTCTAACGCCCCAGTCTCGACCTGTGACCAGCCCGGAGAAGAAACGGACTATCACCTAGCTGGACCTGAGATCACCTATTGCTACAAAATAAATCAATGATACTGAAAGTAGGTCCCACGCTTTTCATCACCTGCATCATGAAACCTTCAAACGTTCACACTGCCAAAAAAGTTTGCCAACGCCTGACACCACAACTTCCTCGATCGGCGACAAATTCACTCGTAGAACACATATTGAAGTAAGGTTTTTTTATCTTCTGTACTCTCAGCAATAAATCCTGATTGCGTTGCATATATTATACGACTGAAGCCACCAAGAGTTGCTGGGGGATCGGACTCTGGCCACCCCAACAGTCTCGTTTGAAACTAATCTCAGGCTTTTTAATTCTAAACGGACTTTGCTGCTGAACGACATTTCGCGATTTCGAGCTAGAAGTCTACAGATTGATCGATCACAGCCAGAAACGCCGGCCACGTGGTGGGCATAAAATCAGTTAGGGAACTTGCAAAATTTGACAGCAAATTCATCGGAAAACTCCGTTGAATTTTTGCAGCTGCGGCGAATTTTAAATTTTGGCATTAAAAGCAGGCTTTTAATGAATAATGCTTAATCGACCGAGCTATAACGCACTGAGGCCACAGCTAAACTTCAGGCTCTGGCCCTGGCCCGGGACTGCTAGGGAGTTCTTATAAGACTGGAGAAAAAGTGAAGTGAATTGAAGGTGAAGGCTGACTTTCGAGTATTGAAACGAAGTTACAAACGAAAGACCCATCAAACGACACCTGAGGTTTTGTGTACTCGTCACGTGCCTCTTCCGACCACGGCTTCCCCGAAAATATTATTGTATGGACGGAAAAAGCAATATAATACTAATACTAACTCTAATTCTAATATTATGTCTTGCACGGTGTGAGCGCTGACTAATAAATATAGGCAGAACTCGCTCCGTATGGCCAATCACAAGCTTTGCAATTCAAAAAGGCCCTCTCGGAAGTCCTCGGATTATAAATACTCTTCGACCCCAAGGTTAGCTTGAAGCCTCGAAGCAACTCGATCCACTAACTGGTGTGGAAGTTGTGACCACGCCGTTGTTCTACCACTTGTCTTCATTGAAGTGAAAACACACATATTGACTACTCAAGAAAAAATAAAAAATGTTGCATCGTATGGTATACACCCAGCCTGCACTCCTCGCTCGCATGAGTGTTCGCTTTATACAAACCAAGCCTCTGAGACCGTGGAACTCGCATCGTCTGTCGCCATCTTCTCCGAACTCTGCTGCTCCACCGAGCGAAAAAGCAACCGTCACAGAAATTCCCAAACAAAAACCTACCCAAAGTCTTTCAGGCGATGCCAAGTCAGCTGCACCAGCTCCTCAACGCAGAAGGCCGCTGAGACCTCGCAAAGCTGCAATTACGTTGACGGCCTCGGCTATTACACATCTGCGCAAGCTTCTTGATAACGAACACAAACTTATTCGCATTGGGGTTCGTAATCGAGGCTGCTCGGGCCTGACTTACAATCTCGAGTACGTTGATCGGCCGGGTAAGTTTGACGAGGAAGTGGTTCAGGACGGTGTCAAGGTTTTAATCGATTCAAAAGCTCTGTTTTCAGTGATTGGCTCCGAAATGGACTGGGTCGACGAGAAACTTTCTTCACGCTTTGTTTTCCATAACCCGAACTCGAAAGGCCAGTGCGGCTGTGGCGAGTCTTTCATGGTTTGAGGTTTTAATGGCATGATTCACGATTATTTATACATTTGCTTAGAGCTAAATTGCATTGAACTCAGGTGGTTCTTAACTACTCGATATAATTTCGAGCCGATATGTCAAGCTGCCTCAAAGTGGTATGACGAACATGTGAGTCACGACTGTAGTATTTAAGCGAAGGTCAATCGGCTTAGAGTCACGATAGAATTTAAACTGACATCCTGCGAGGCACAACATCAAAGAACTTGTTTTGTGAGCCAGTTGATTTTCTTCAGAAACCAAGCCATAGGCGTCACTCAACCGCCCAGGCCAAATAACTAAGAGCAGACCCGGTGTGGATTGGTACAAAATTTCGAGCTACCAGTAGTATGTCGCCATTTTCTTACGCGTTGGCAGAGGCTTACCTCTTTGAAGGGTTTTGAGAGTGGGAACGTTGCAGACCCCCAAAGTGCATGACACCCGAGACCATCGAAGTATTGACAGAATAGGATATTAAAAAAATACATTATGGTTGCATGAATTGCGGAGAGGTTCACCGAGAGGTTCACAGGGTCTATTCGACTCCCAGATTTCTGGCCTCTGAATAGCTTGTTCCAGGAGCCAAAATCTTTATGTGCAACCTGCGGTTTTCAGTGCGTGCGAAATTGACATACTTGAACATTCACCAATGAACACACTGACACACTTACTTTTGAAATGATAATTAATAAAAAATATAGCCACGCTAAATTAAAGCCGTTCGGTAAGAGCTACCTGCTGGCGAGGAGTCGTAAACTCGCGCGGGTAAGGGGTATCTTGGCGGGGCAGCGACTCGTTTTCCAAGGCAAGAACCTTGTGAGGCGCGTAGTCGAAATCAAGAACTTCAAGATACGACTGGCCGCTTCGGTCAACAGCCGATATGCAGCGTCTGGAGTCGAAGCCGACCTGCCAGATGTTTGTGATATCGACGCCCTGAAACAGGTCGCCGAGTAGCTCGCCAGTTTTGATGTTCCAGAGCTTGAGGGTCTCAACACTGCCCGAAATAACTTTTGTTTCGTCGTGCTGGAAACACGTGATTGCACGCTGGTGGCCCTCCAGAGTGTGCAGAAGCATGCCCGTTTCGGGATCCCAGACTCGCAGAGTGCTATCTGCAGCGGCTGAAACCAGCGTTGTTTGGTTTAGATCGAGCAGACCAACTAACGAGGTGTGGCCTTCGAGAGTGTACAACAGAGAGCCGTTCTCGATGCTCCATACTTTGACTGACCAGTCCATGGACGCAGAAATGCAGCGGCTACGTTTGGGATCTATAACCGCCGAATAAACTTTTTGCCGGTGGCCTGTAAGCTCCCAGCGACAGTTGCCTGTGTCTACGTCCCAAACACGTACCGTTGTGTCGTATGAGCCGCTTACGACTGACTTGCCGTAGCCATTGATGGCTCGCACCGATTCAGTATGGCCTGTCAGCGTGCGGATAAAGTACGGATCGTTTTCGTGCATGATGTCTGGTACGCTGGGGGCAAAATACTCAGGCTCATCGGGGCCGGGCAATCGCCACATGCAGAGCGAGGCGTCACGCGAACCAGTCACGATAATCGGCACTTCAGGCACGTATTTAACGGATCCATCTTCTTCCACGTACTTTACGGGGTTCACGATATCGAGACACCGCACCGTTTGCTGGTGGCCCTTGAAAACATGCGTACACTTGCCCTTGGAAATTGACCACACACGAACAGTGCGATCGGTGCTGCCGCTTACAAGAATATCGTTGCGAGTGTATTTGAGGGCCCAGACACCGCCGGTGTGGTCCAAAAACCGCCTCAAAAGCTTGCCGGTGCGTGTGTCGTACACATTAATCACGCAGCCATCGCTGCCGGCAATGATGTAGTCTTCATCGAACTCCAAGCAGGTGATAACGTCGCGGGCAGCACACGAAATTGAGAAATGCCGAGGCTGCGCGTTGCGTTCCATCCAGTTCTGCGAAATGAGCCACTTGCGGCGGTAGATGGCCTTGTAGATGTTCACTGGCATCCCTAGAGCGTTATCGACGGGTTTTGCTGGGTGCGCCAAGTTCTTTGCAGCCGAACTGTGGGATTGCGAAACATCGTCCGCACACTGATTAATTTGATTGGCGCTCTGGTCAGCACTGTGGTTGGCCGTCTGGTCAGCCGTCTGGTCAGTAGTTTCACTCTGGCTACGTTCGCTTTCGGCACTGGCACCTCTGTTCGGCCGAATTAGCGAGCGTTGCCGATGGATAGAAAGATCTACTGCAGAAGCATTGGATTGAGACGCTCCGGGAACATGGATATTATGATTGCGTTCGTCGCCCGGTGCTGGAGTCACGGCGCTATGGCCCGCCCCTAGACTGTCGTTCAAATTTAAGCTCACATTTCGCGGCGACGACGGCTCGGAAATCGCTGCCTGGTGGTCTGCCAAAGTGTCCTGTGGATGCACAACCGTGCCACCAGAAGACCAGCCTGGCTCGTAGGTCCAGCCCGTGTATCCCCAGCCCTCGGATGTGGCTCGGAGCATATCCTGAGGAAATACTGTGAAGCCGTCACGTTGCAGAGTTGCTTTCCACAACGCTTCGTCGCTTTCTATGAGTAGATACCACTTGCGGCAGACCTGCGATGCATTGCAGAGCGATTTCGTGTCCAGGTGCGTGAGCACGAGTCCCGCAAGCTCTTGAGGAAGTGCGCTTAAAATATCGCGACGCAGAGCCAGCATCAAAATCTCAACAGTTGAGGAGAGGGCTTGGCGATCGCAGCTCCGCAGCAAAGCATGCAGGGCCGCAGCTTTAGTGCCGTTGTGCAGCTGCTCAAACGAATCCATTAATGCCGGAATCATACTGGCGGGATGCCTGCTCTGTGAATGGGTGGCTATGGCTGGCACCACTGAATTTGAGAGCTCGTCGCTAGGCACAGGTGAGGCTGTAGGCGAGATGAGAGCATCGCCAGGCACCTCACTCACATTATCTGTTTCGATTACGGGTGCGGCTACATTGCTAGCGGCGGAATTCGAAGGAGGTAGCGGTAGCGGCAAGGGTGAAAGTAATAGATCGCGTTTTGGCGAGGGCCCTTCGTTTATTTCCAACGGATGCTTGCGTTTGAGTGGGTTGAAATCTTCTGTGCTCAGATGCAACAGGCTTGGGTCCTTGTACTCCCAACCAGCGAGCTGTTTGGAAAGCCTCAAAAGTCGTCGTGTTTCTAAGTTTCGAAGCGCTTCGTGGAGTTCCAGCTCGTCGTAGACATATCGCTGGCCGTTGTGCATGTAGATGAAATTTTTAAGGCGTTGTGGGGTCTGCGAGACAGCCAGCGGATAGTAGTACAGCGTTGAGGCTAGTGGGACTCCCTCTTGATTTTGCGGCAGGTCTAGCGGTTGATTCTGCAGCTGGTTCGGAGCCGGCAATTGCGATTGAGCTTGGGCCTGGAGCTGGGTTTCGACACAGCTGTCGCCCTGCATTCCGTCAGAAAGCGGCGCATTGTCAGCCATTTGGATTCGGAGGCTATAGACCCCTGAGTCTGTGCCACGTAAAGTCTTACTGCCTGCTGCGAAAGCCGAAATTTAACAGTCCTTAGACGGTCGGAATGGAGGATAAGAGAGGGGTGGGGAGGTGCCTTGGGATTTGGCTTACGGGAGCCTGCCGGCAGAGCGGTATGGGTCAAAGAGCTGGGCAGGGTAGTAGTAGTAGGGCAGTCGGGTTAGTTGAATTTGGGAGTTGGAGTTCGTGAAAGCCAGTGAGGTTCCGCTGTGCACTGTTTGACGTTTGATGATTATTTTTGACAAGTTCTATGCTCATGGGAATTTGACAAGTGATTAAAAAAAAAACTTAGCACGTGGTTGAATCCGAATATCTGGAGAAGTTCGGAGCTTCCAGACATGCCATGTAGTCTAAGGTGGCATCATAATATAAATTGTGGTCGATCAACACTCGATTCGGATCAATTCTAGCAACCCGCGTTTGTTTATTTTGAATTTTGTCCTCTCGGTCTTCTTGGTCATTAGTTTGTGCCTACTATGGCCCCCACCTCAGATTTGCATAAAGGTGTGTGTCGCTGATGACGCAATCCGTAATCTCACCCACAGCCAAATGCTTCATTTTGCCAGGCATCTGAGCCCAACTCGGCTAATTGCGCCCCGTCTGGCGCCTCAAAGCCAGTTGCGAACAAATATAAAACCACAGCTCCAATTTTCGCGCTTTATGAGCATCAACGAGTACCACGAGCACAGCGATCTGGCTCTAGAAAACATCATGGCTGCCTTCGAGTCTCTGGCCGAGACGCACGCCGACTTCGATATCGAGCTGTCTCAGGGCGTTCTTACGCTGGATCTGTCGTCAAATGGAACGTATGTTATCAACAAACAACCTCCTAACAAGCAGATCTGGCTCTCTAGTCCCATTTCGGGGCCCAAACGCTACGACTGGCAAGATGGAAAGTGGGTATATCCTCGTGAAAACTCAACGCTGGGCGAGCTTTTGAAAC
This sequence comes from Wickerhamiella musiphila, assembly GCA_030558175.1. NCBI lineage: Eukaryota > Fungi > Ascomycota > Dipodascomycetes > Dipodascales > Trichomonascaceae > Wickerhamiella > Wickerhamiella musiphila. The sequence continues at coordinate 27,021 of JAJMSA010000021.1, forward strand.
AAGAAGCTCAGCAAATAACGGGCGAAACGCTCGAGCTTGAACTCGACTGATCCTGTTGAATCAAATCAATTACTTTACATGACTCTCTGTACATACTCGGTCATCATTCAAGCTTTAAATGTTCGTCTCGACTTTGTAACGAAATCCAAGCTGCACATTAAATAAATACTTTGAGCTGGAGCAAAACGCTTCATGCTTTAGCTTTCAGAACCAAGATGACACCATCGCCTCTCAAAAACATCTTGCCAATAAATCGATCGTGGTTGACAGGCTTGCCCTTCTTGCCCTTGGAATTACGAGGCGTCTCAGTCCACATTTCTTTAACATTTTCCAGCACCATGTTGGCATGGCGATCGAAAGCTTTGACTCGAGCCAAAAGCTTGTGGTTGTTCCGCAAAGATATAAGTACCTGCGAGCCTTCTTCTACTGCTCTATACAGGACGCTTAAGGGCCCAGTTTTTGTTTCATATTCTTCGAGAGCGAGCAGCTCTGCTTCCGAGAGCTCGCTCTTGGGCCTTTCTGCTAACTCCATTTTCGCGATTCGACAGACTAGATCCAGACTAAACGACGGCTCTGGCTTGGAAAAGATCCGTGGATTGAACTCTGTAGTCTGTGTAAGCTCAGCTAATCCAATATCGCACGCGAAGGATGACTAACGGCGAAAGCGAGCGTACGTGTGTGAGCGCTCACCTTCCCTACCCCGGATTCCAACAGGGGCCTAGGGCTGAGGTGGGGCTGACGGCGGCGTTCGGGTCCCACCCAAAATGAGCTTAGCTTAGGCGATCTATCTGGCCCCTTGCTACAAGCCTAAACAGATACTTAAAGGCTCACCATCTTTCCTTCCACATCAATGAGTGCCCCAGCAACTCGTGTGGACCGTCCCTCGACTCCGCCAGTCCCCAAGGGCTGGTTAGCTAAATGGGACAGCCGCTATTCAGAATATTATTACGTCGATACATCCACAGGCAAATCGCAGTGGGAAGCGCCTGATTCCAATAGCGATCGTCCTGATCACCCTCCGCCCTATGCTAGCCAAGAAAATCTTGCCGAAAAACCTCAGCCCAATTCGCGTAAAGAGAGCGATGGCCGGTCTTTCAACAATTCGACCACCAGCGGTCCCAGTGTCCCGGGACAAGAAGGCGAGACCGACCGTGGGTTTCTGAGCAAGTTTAGACGCAAGAGTAATCAAAATCAGAATAACGGCCAGCAAAGCGCCGGTCAGTATTACAACGGCAACCAGCAGGCCCAGTATCGCCCCCAAGAATACCAACAACAGCCCTACCAACAACAGCCCTACCAGCAACAGCAGTTTCAGCAGGGTTATCCTGTGGGAAACAACAATGGATATCAGCCATACTATCCCCAACAGGGCTATTATCCGCAGCAGCAATATCAAAATAACCAGGGCAGACGCTTTGGTGCTGGATCAATGGCCTTAGGAGTTGGTGGTGGTTTGCTAGGAGGCATGTTGCTCGGAGAAATGATGGAAAGTAGCTACGATCACAGTTATGGTGGCCCGGGCGGACCTGGTGGAGACTGGGGCGGACCTGGAGATGGCGGAGGAGACTTTGGTGGTGGCGATTTTGGCGGCGGCGATTTTGGCGGCGGATTTTGAACGGCCAACCCTCAGATAGACACACAACGCCGATCTCCTAGCTTTTGCCCCAACGCTCACTGGCATACATTATGTCTCAAGTTCCCCAATTTTTTTATTAGCTTTTATCCAATCTTGGACTCTATAAACAAGTACACGCTCATCAACAGCAGCATACGACCTCGAAGCCCTTCTAAACTCTTCTGCGACGTCTTGTAGGGGTTGAAGTGGGGGCAATCGAGGAAGACGTGTGAGGCAAACTTTCGAGACTTTGCTGCTGAACTTCAACGATCTCATCCTTCGATTTAGACACGTCTTTAGGCGCCGCGAACTTGGTGCCTTCGTCGCTGGCAGTTTTGCTGGCAGTTTTGCTGGCATGTTTTACGTTCAGGGTCGGTTTCTCAGCATCTTTGAGACTGGCCTTGGCTGCCTCTGCCCTCAACTCCTCGGCTGTTTTGATAAACCAAGTAATCCCAACCCAGAGGCCGCTGGCAATCACAATCATAGCGATGAAGTGGGCGCTGTGGGTAGCATAGAGCATAGCCAGAAGAACGAGGAGCAGCGCCACGAAGCTGCCATGCGTGGCTTTGACAAGAGAAGGAGTGGTTCCGGGGGTGAAGATGGAGTCCCAAAGCTCGGCAAAAAACGACATGATTTTAGAACTTAATCCGTAACAAAGTGTGTCTAGATCTATGGTCTGATCCGGATCAGCAGAAGCCGCCCGCTCAGCATTATCATAGCATTATCATGTAATACGGCTTCGATTTTCTGAACTACTTATCATTTTACGGCGTTGGGTTCAGGGCGAACATAACGCCGGCTGATGTGGCGACCTGCATAGAGGTACCTTTACATCTCCAGAGTAGATTGAGGTCTATCAACGAAATTATGCGGGAAGATCGAACCCGTTAGATGGATATAGGTTCAAATCTTTATGGAGTTGATTGAAATTAGAACCTATGAGCCAGTGTGAATAGGCCGCATATGATAAAACTAATGGGGATTCTAGCTATCCTCATCAAAGTTGCCTGGAAAGATTAATGAGCTTGTCGGACGGAGATGGTTAAAATCATGCTGAGTCAGACTATCCATATGTGATCACGAGTCTCTGTCCCATGGGGGAATGTTCTCGGAATATGTGAGGGGCTGCTGGGAACACCTTCAGGTTTTGCGGGGTGAACGCCATTGGGATTAAGAAAGTAGTTGGTTCGGTCAAAAAATCTATCGGAGATATATTCGCGAGCCTAGTGGCAAGTCCTTCAAGCCACCAGCTGGGCTCGGGCTCTGGAGCCCGAGTAGTAGCAGAATACAGCTGCCCCCCCTGGCATATGACACGGTTAGGGTAGCTCGGGATGAACTCGAGGACCGGGTTTATAAGCTGCGAACTGCCCCGCATATTTCAGGGAATATCACGCTTCCCAATCAGTCGCCAAAAAAACATCATCATCACAATGGTTCTGTCGATTCAGGAGAAATACAACATAATCGTTGCGGGTTTCAACTCAGATATTACACTCGATCTGCAGTACCGCAAACAGCAGCTCCGCGACCTGTACTACGGCATTAAAGACAACGAGTCGTTATTCAAGAAGGCGCTTTTTACTGACTTGCATCGTTCCCCAGCTGAGTCTGAGCTGCTCGAGTTACATCTTATCTATGCTGAAATTAACGGCATGATCACCAACCTCGACAAGTGGGCTGTTGATGAGTCTTTAGGCCGCTTTTCCGACATACGTCTGGCTTTGGGCAGCAAAGTTTTGAGACGCCAGCCGTTTGGCACCACGCTTATCATTTCGCCGTGGAACTATCCACTTCTGTGCAGCATTGTGCCTGTTGCCACGGCCATTGCTGCCGGAAACACGGTCATCATTAAGCCTTCCGAGATGGTCCCCGCTGTTACTGACGTGCTTGCCGAGGTTTTATCCGCTTCTTTGGACAAGCGCATCTTCCAAGTTGTCAAGGGCGCCATTCCTGAGACCACCGAGCTGCTCAAGCTCAAATTTGATAAGGTCATGCTGACGGGCTCGACCTCTGTGGGTAAAATTGTTGCTAAAGCTGCGGCCGAGCACCTCAGCTCAGTCACGCTTGAACTTGGTGGTAAGTCGCCCACTATAGTTACAAACAATGCCGATCCCGTCATTGCTGCACGCCGCATCATCTGGGGTAAGTTCGTGAATGCGGGCCAGACCTGCGTTGCTCCTGACTATCTTATTGTTGAGAGTGGCATTGCCGACCGCTTTTTTGCTGCGTTCAAGGATGAGCTCAACAAAACTTACCCCAATCTGAATCCTCAGAGCGACTACGCACACATCGTTAACTCGCGTCTCTACGAGCGTGCTGTCAAACAGTTGGCTGCCACCAAGGGCAAGATTTATGTTCAGCAGGGCACTCCTGACGCCAAGACTCTCTTCTTCCCCCCCACTTTGGTCACTGGCATCAAGCTTGATGATGTATTGATGGAGGACGAGCTCTTCAACCCCATTCTGCCTGCCATTGTTGTTGACGATATCCGCGACTCTATTGAAATTATCCGCTCTTATGACCATCCGTTGGCTCTTTATGTCTTCACCAAAGACACCAAGGAGGCCCACAGGCTTATTGACCGCACTCGCTCTGGCTCTGTGATGATCAACGATTGTATTTTCCAGGCCGGGTCCAGTGCTGTCCCGTTTGGCGGCGTCGGTCCCTCTGGTACTGGCCGCTACCATGGCAAGTTTGGCTTCGACGAGTTCTCGCACCCCCGTCCGGTCATCTCGCAGCCTTACATCGCTGAGCCGCTGCTCAAGGGCCGCACAGCTCCCCACATCAAGAGCCATATCGGCCAGCTGCGTGCTCTTTCGGTTCCTCACGAGTGGTTCTCCCGCCGCGGCACCGTTCGCAAGACTTTGATCCAGCGTCTGCTGTCTATTAGAGGTTTGTTTGTTTTGTTGTTCGCAGTGGTTGCTTTCCGGGCGAAGTCGCGTATTTAGATGAGATAATTGTTCAAGTAGTTACGTGTTTATTGTGATTAACAGTGTCCAAGCCTTGTAGCAGAATCAATATGAAAGCTCTGAGTGCCTGGGCTCAATTTCTGCAAATCGCACAAACAAAAGCTCGAATTCGGTTCCAGCTCGTGGGGCTGTTTCCGCAAGTGAGTAAACAGAAATCGAGCCCTGGAACCTATCTCCTGAAGTTGGCAACTACAAAACTATCTCCCAAACATTAGCGACCGAGTACAGGCGACCATTAAAGTGGTTTACACATAACAAAAAGCTAGACATGACCATATTCGGGATTCTTAGAGGTGAGATCCACTTTTTAGTCCAGTTGTTCAACCAAGTGTACGGTTCATGCAACCAAATTTGGAAGGTTCAAGCGTGCATAGTCAATATGCAACTTTGATTGTGTCTCGGAACTCATGAAAACAACTTTCATCATTCAAAGTTTAATCTGTTTGTTTCACCTATTTGTATCCTAGGCGGCCCCTCTTTGACACTTCAAAGAGCTAGCTCACACGTGCTGGTTTCGTTCCTTCATCCGATGTAGCTCTTATCATTGAACGTCAAACTAAATGAAACGCCTTTCACACGTTGCAGTCTGTTACTTCACAATGAATTCTTTTATCGGAATTGAACAAATCTTGAAAACTCCTATGCTTCTCTCTTAGCACATGGCCCCAAATCTCCCAAAGCACAACCACTGCACGGTCCCTCCTCGCGGTCCCACATCTAGAAAACCTCGCCGACTAGGCGCCACCTTAGTCACCATCCGCACCACTACAAGCCATTAGGTCCTATGTCGGAAAGCGACAGATTTGCTCCTAAAGTAGCGGTTAAACTCGAGCCTCCAAAAGACGATCCATTCACTTTGGAGGAGCTGGCCAAATATGACGGTAAGTTCACTAAATTTGAAGCTGACCCAGTGTCTGATAGGAGCTTCTGGACGCGAATCCCTCAGGGACGTTCAAACTGCCCTCCGCTAACTTCAATCGCTTCCAAGCTGTTATACTAACTTTTCAGGTGTTCAAGACCCCAAAATGTACGTTGCTATCAAAGGCACGATTTTTGATGTGACCAGAAACACAGGCTCCTACGGTCCAGGCAAGGGATACCACGTCTTTGTCGGTAAAGACTCGTCCCGTGCTTTGGCCCTGTCCTCTTTGGACGATGAAGACGCGGTCCCGGACTTCGAGGACCTGCCCGACAAAGAGAAGAAGACACTCGATGATTGGTATAAATTCTTCTCTTTGCGTTACAACGTAGTTGGCAAGGTTGTGCCCTCTTAACAGAGCGGTTAACGCATTGACCTGGTAGCCAGCAATTTGGCTTGCCAATTCCGTAATCTATTTTTATTGAGTATGTCGGTATAAGAAAAGTTCTACAAGTTTGGACGCGTATCTGGCTGGCTTGCAAAGAGATTCACAGGTTTGTTGACAATTAGCCAGGCTAGGAGCTTTTCGGGCACTCATGGCCTCACCAAGCTACAATTTGTGCCTCTAGTACACACGAGATGATTTTCAGGTCGTATCTGGCAGCATCTGGTTCGAGTGCCCTATTGATCAATCGATCCTCGAGTCTGTTGGACCATAGATGAACTTCACTGCGCCCTTGCCCTAAACGCGAGTTACATGCCGCAACAGATCATATATCTGATGATCTCGTTTAGCGTTTAGCGAGAAGGATTAGACTCCGATCGATCTTGAAGGACTGGTGCAAAAAGCTTTTTTCACTACAGAAATAAATCTGGAAGCAACGTTCTACGCGTAAGAAGTTCAGGTTCAGTTCCAACATGCCCCATCTGATATCATAAAACTAGCTAAATAGGACTTCAATCTGACGTCCCCCCCTTCACCTGGTTTGTTTAAACCCCGGAAATGTCGGTCTAGTCGGAGAGCCACATGAAAAGCCTATCAGAGCTTGATTTAGCGCTTGTATCAATTTAGACAAGCGAGCAACTACGAGCGCAGTACTTCAACTTGGTGTCTATGATTTTGCTGGGCTCGAAGAGGGCCACCAGCATATCGAATAGTTATCCGTTTGGAAACAGCACATCAATTTAAAAGGGACTGTATTCTGCATTTCAACATGGATAAATGTCCTCAATCAAAGAGCCTGCGCATCCCTGCGAGTTGCTCGATCTGTTTCTGAAGTGCAGTCTAGACACTGTAAAATTGCTGTTGTGGTGCCTCATAGCACAGCTGCTGGCCTCAGAATGTACCTCACAGGCCAGAATTGAGCACAATAGCTAGCTTTTTCTACTGGAACTGACCTTCATTAGAAGGAATATCATAAATTAAAAGAAAAGTACAAGGACAACAGGTAGGCACGTTAGAATGCCAAGATCCTGCTACGGTTGGTCTGGTCACATGATCGACACGCGTGAGGCGATTATTTGACATGTCAAGCATGTGCGAACGGTTTTGAGAGGTCGTGTTCAGGAGCTGAGGAATGAATTTTGCGGATCTCAGAGTCGTAGTTCAAGATTCTATGGGAAGACGGATTGGCAGTTTCGTAATTTTCATTTCTCATTTATCGGAGTCCCAGACCCCAGTTTTCTTGGCATGCACCGGTAAGCACGTAACTCTAAGGGTATCTGCGAAGCACGTCCGTGGTTTCAGGTTCAGGTTTTGAAAGATCTGAAAATAGAGATGATGATCGGTGCGCTTTTTGTAAACGCGACGCTAGAATTCCTAGAGGTTTTCTGCAGAGCGAAAATGCTAAGCTTTCAGTTCAATCAAGTTCTGTCTGGAAGGTCAATCGAATTTGGTTAATGCGCTGCGTTCAGCGCTTCACGTCTATGTAATTAAGGTGCGTCTGGGAGCGGTTTTTCGGAGTCAGCATCGTCTTATCTATGACTAATCCTTCTGCCTAACGCTGCTGCTAGCTGCAGACCCCCTTTCCCATCCCCCCTGGAACCTAAAATTCATTTGCTGAGTGATCGTTCTGCTAAGTGATCTTTACGAAGGTCGCGTACGCCGCCTGCTTTTTTAATTAAACGTGCCTGTCCGGAGCAGTTTTGCGAGACCCTCCCCCACGTGCTTCTACAATTTTGAATTTTTCTTCGCTGGAGAAAATAAATCAGTGCTCGAACTTTTCTTAACCTGTCGGCTTCCTTGATTTCACCGCCCGTCTTCCCCCCCAGCCTAGGTCGATTTTCGCTGATTCGTTTGCCCCTCATCGGACTGCATCTTGGGCCGAAACCGAGTCACAAAGGATAGAAACTTTGTTTTCAAAAGGTTACGAACACCTTTTCTAAAATGTCGGTTTATAACGGCCAGGTCCGTTCGCGGCGTCAAACAGCAATGGAGCAGGCCGCGTTAGGCGTGCCGGATGCATATGACGACTACGGCATGGCCAATAATCTCAAGCAACCGAAACAAGACTCGTCGAGCGGGTTCTTCTCGCGTTTTAGACGCAATAACAATAGCTCAGCTGGCTTCGATGGCCCCTTGATGGACGACGATCCCGACGAGTACGGTGCTGGCACTCTGCCCAAAGACGGTCAATTCCCGGACCTGAGCATCAAAGATCTGCAAGGACTTAGAGGCCACCGGTATCCAACTTTTGAAAACGATTTGTCGTCGGGCGCATCGGTCCATGGCGGGAAAAGCGAGACCCAGAGCATGCGCACGATGTCACTAACTTCGATGGGCCAGAGCGACACGACGCCCATCATTCCCACATTCGGTACTGGCGGCGGTGCGCTTGGCAAGAAGCCCAACCAGAACCAGCAGTATCGTCAGAACATGATCGAATCACGCCGCCAACTTTTGCACAACGAATATATTGCCCACGGCGGCCGCACACAAACTTTCACGAGCGATCATGCCATGCCGATGCCCAATCGAGGATTTGCCGAGCCCAACGGGCCCCGCACTATGTCTCTTGGAAATATGAACATGGGCAACCGCTCGCGATCTAGCACAATGAACGGACGCGGTTCTATGAACCAGGGACCTTACACACCCGGGTCTCACGCTCCTGGCTTTGCTCCACACACTCCTGGTACGCCAATGCGGGGGCCCAACGCAAATATGCGGATGTCGCGGCAACCGCCCCAGGGCGATTACTTCCAGAGCGGTCCTGTTGGTCCAGTAACTGGTACACATCCGCCTTCGGGCCAGTTCCATCCCAGCCAGTTCCAGTCTCAACCGCACATGAGCCCTAATGTGAACGGATTTACGCCGAATGGAATTAACGGTACGCCCGGATCTTTCGCAGGCAATTCGGTGCAAGCTGCGCCCCGCCAGTATACAACTCTCGATCCGTCGGCTCAAACACCAAGCCACGCCCAAACACCAAACCACGCCCAAACAGAATATGTCTCGAAAGTTGTTATGACAGACACTACGGCAGAAGACTTGGCGGCCCAGGCCGAGGTCAACGCCTCTGCCGCTGCGGCCCGAGCCCTGGACGAGTCGCAAAAGCTACACAGCGCCAGCCAGGACGTGGTTGCGCAACTGCAGGAAGAAACTACAAAACTCCAAGACGAAGTACGAATTCTATCTATTGAGCTGGCCGAATCGACGCGGCGTGAGCGTGCCCTGCCCCAGTCGCAAACGGCAGAGACAGATCTCGCGGCGGCTCTGGCGTCTGCGCAGCAAGAGCTGGTTCTCGAGCGACGCAAAACCGCTGCTTTGGAAGGTAGAGCGAAACTGGATGTCTCGCAGCTTGAAGTGGTCGAAAAAAATAACGAAACTGCGCACCTTCTGGAAATCCGCTCGAAGGAAAACGAGGCCCTGATGGCCGAGACCCAAAGACTCAAAACAGCTCTCAAAGAGAACGATGCACGTTTATTATCACAAAAGACCGAAATAGAGAACCTGCGTACGGCTGAGGCTCATAAGGAGCGAGAGCTCAGAGACGCTGGCCACATCGAAATGGTCGAGGCTAGAAATCGTGAGCTTCAGGAAAAACTCGACTCGGTGCTAGAGCAGGGTCCTGTTGGCGAACGACTCAAACGAGCTGAAGAGCAAAGAGATGCGTTGCAGAGTGCGCTACGCTCATTGAGAGAACGCAAAGACCAAGAAATCCAGATGCTCCAGGAACGTCTTTCGCTTCTCGAAATGCGTTCGCAGAACCGTCTGGCTTCGGGCAGGATCCCGTCTGGCGCGTCCAACATGTCCTTGGATCAAATTGATACCTCTTACAACCCATCTGGATCTATAAACAATCTCTCTGAGCCAGCTGCTCCGCGTCCGCTTTACATCTCGACCGATGCACCTGTCGATATTGATTCGAAACCTAATTCCTCGGATAGCGACTTTCTCGAACCGCCGAGACTACGCCCTTCAGGTAGACCTGCGTCTCCTCTCACGATCAAATTCAATTTGGCCCCTTACAGCTCGCAGACCAACTCTCGCCAGTTCAACGCTCCGATGCCTCTATCGCTAGGTGGAGCGACTTCTGAATGATTATGGTTGTTTAGGCTTATTTTCTATCGATGGCCCCAGAGAGAGCTCCCAGAACTTATTTCTATTTGTTGCATATACTCTGTATCACCGTATATATTAATTGCACTATGCGCCCAGCTGGGTTGTTGGAGGGTGGTACGTGTCAATGCCACACTACGTAGGAAAGAGACGGGGTCGGAGTCTGGGCTCTATTTGGCCACTTTAACATGGTTTCTAGCATAGTGTTTCAAATTTATTCCAAAAAATCCACAAATATCTCATCAAAAATAATCTATCACATTTTTATCGTGCCTCAACTCGAACCCTACTCCCATCCGTAAATTCCAAGTATAAATCCAGAGTAATGCTTAAGACCTTCCCTCACCTTTAGTGTCCTCAACTCAGCCAACGCCATTTCGATAGTAAGGTGTGGTTACTTTTGGTTATTCTCTCTGGAGCATTTTGATTTATCTTTTTGTCAGTATACTGATAAAATAAATGACTTCAGAAGCTTCGCCTCTGGCGTCGCCCGGCAGTACGGCCAAACTCATGGCTTCTGTTCCGAGCCCCCAACCAGCCTCACTTTCGGATAAACAGCTGGCTCTTTTTTATTACGCGGTAATGCAACTCATCTATTTTGGATTCATGGTCTACTCGTATTTCAAAGATCTTTTGAATCGCGCCGAGTACGCGTTCAACCGCCTCTACCGTTTCCCTCACCGCACGCCCGAAATTATCCGCCAGGACGTGCGCTCTCTGCAAAAGGTGCCCCGCCATGTGGCTTTTATCCTCAACAAAGGCTCTGGCGGGGTCGATGCCCTGCTGGATGAGGCTGCTGAGGCTTGTAACTGGGTTGCTTGTGCTGGCGGCGCAGAAGTGACCATCTACGAGAGGACCGGTGCTCTTAAAGCGATACCTCTGCGTGACGTATACTCGGCGATAATTCAGCGGTTTGAAATGTACCACGGCAAAGATGGGGCCCCCAGGATCGAAATAATATCAAGAATGGAACAGAATGTGCGCATGGGAGCATCCACAAAAAAGAATCTCACCGTGAATATCGTGAGCGAGAGCAACGGCCGTAAGCTGCTGGTGCAGGTCACCCAGGCACTTTCGGGCATGGTAACGAGCAACGAGGTAAAGGCTGAGCATATCACGCTGTCTGTACTTGAAAAGCAGCTAGAAGACCGCGTAGGCAGCGAGCCGGACCTTCTTGTCCTATTTACACCCACTCTTGATCTTCAGGGCTACCCGCCGTGGCACATCCGCGTTACCGAGATCTTTACGCTGCCAGGTAATTCACGATTCTCTTACTTGGTATTTTACCGTGCACTGCTCAAATTTGCAAATGTGAAAATCAATTTGGGCCGCTGACCTGTGGAATGTTTAATTTATCGACTGGGCTTTGAGTCACAAGTCCAAGCTGTGAAAGGTCGTGATTTGATATCGAGCGGGGCTCGACCATTCGGCCATTTGTCTAGCATATGTAGCATTTAGTTTGCATTTAGTCATGTCTCATGGATTCTTCGAGCTGGCCCCCTCAAACGAACCTCTAGAGAAACATCATTGCGCGTCATGGTTCAAAGTCGAGTGCACCTCCATTGTTGAGAGATTCGGATTCTTTAGCAATGGATCGTCTCACAGCACGATTTCATACAGTATCTTATCAAAATTTATATTTGTGAGTAGCTCCAGGCCCCAGATGCCGAAGAACATGCTTCGTGTCGAGCCAAACTAGAGACACCGCGCTCTATGTCACTTGCCCTGGCCAGCGGACAAATCTTTTCATCTGAGAATTTCAAAGACATGAATAGATGGCCAAAGTACTAGTAAAGTCCAATGAAAGCCCTCCAGCAAATCCAATACCAGGATTTGGAGGGTACTGCAACTGACGTATAAGAAAAGAGCATTAGCTCTAGTCAGGGCTCGAATATCAGTCGAATCAGTGTTTCGGCTGCGCAGATTTTCGTACTGGCCTCCCAACCAGTCGAAATCCTTTTGCATCACACGTCAGACCAGATCATTGCGCAGTTCTTCCGACCAGCCTCCCAACTAGTAGACGAACTTTTGCGACCAATGCCAGCGCTGTTTGTTAAATCAGCCTCCCAACCGATAGACAAACTTTGACAGCATTATCAATTTGCGACTCATGATCAACGTGTGAAGTGCCCAGCAATTTCTGGGGTTCAAACACTCGAGTAGCTTGATAGCTCGGCAGTCCAAAATCGTTCGAAGTATTGTGACAGCTTCAATACCATGGTTTCGAAGTTGCTGTAATTCACCAACAACACAAGCATCAGCTCGAGTCAGGGCTCGGGTATCAGTCGAATCAGTGTTTCGGCTGCGCAGATTTTCGTACTGGCCTCCCAACCAGTCGAAATCCTTTTGCATCACACGTCAGACCAGATCATTGCGCAGTTCTTCCGACCAGCCTCCCAACTAGTAGACGAACTTTTGCGACCAATGCCAGCGCTGTTTGTTAAATCAGCCTCCCAACCGATAGACAAACTTTGACAGCATTATCAATTTGCGACTCATGATCAACGTGTGAAGTGCCCAGCAATTTCTGGGGTTCAAACACTCGAGTAGCTTGATAGCTCGGCAGTCCAAAATCGTTCGAAGTATTGTGACAGCTTCAATACCATGGTTTCGAAGTTGCTGTAGTACACCAACAACACAAGCATCAGCTCGAGTCAGGGCTCGGGTATCAGTCGAATCAGTGTTTCGGCTGCGCAGATTGTCGTACTGGCCTCCCAACCAGTCGAAATCCTTTTGCATCACACGTCAGACCAGATCATTGCGCAGTTCTTCCGACCAGCCTCCCAACTAGTTGTCTAACTTTTGCGACCAATGCCAGCGCTGTTTGTTAAACCGGCCTCCCAACCGATAGACAAACTTTGGCAGCATTATTGATTTGCGATTCTTGATGAACGTGTGAAGTGCCCAGCAATTTCTGGGGTTCAAACACTCGAGCAGCTTGCTAGCTCGGCAGTCCAAAACAGTTGGAGTGATGTGATGGCTTCAAAACGAGGGCTTGAACGTTGCTGCAATTGATGAACAGTAACAAGAGCATAGGTAGGCTCAAGCCAGGATTCGAGTGTCCGTTAAGTCCCGTTTTGTGTCCAACGTTTCTAGAGATTTGCGGCACTGTTTGAAATCATGTCAAGCTTTGGTTGTTGAGGCCTGGGGCCTTGAGCTCATTGTGGGCTTGTGATGGGAAAAACCGAGATGGAGAAAAAGCGGGGGAATCGTAGTCTTAAATAGTTTTTGAAGCCATAATCACCTGCTGAACTAATGATGCTGAGCATGAATAGTTCCATTCATCTGGGTATCTGGAATCGATGCCAACTTTATTCCTGCCTAATCGGGACAACCTCGACTCAGGCACCCCCCGGCCCTGCAGATCATGAATTCAATTAAGCGTTTTTGTCCACTTCAAAACCACGAATTGCTCTAGTCCACAGCTCATAATATCTTAATAATTTTTTAAGCCGAATTTCAAGACGAATAATACCAGTTCCATATCAATAGTTCTCACTGTTCGTCATGCATCATGCAACCAGCAATAGCGCTAGCCTAATTGAGATATATACTAATTATGCACCTTCAATCTGGCAGAATACTCAAAACAATTTCTATTTTCTGGCGTCGAAGTGAACAAAAAGCCCTTGCTCGATGCTCTGGCGCTTATTAGCTTACCACATATCTTCCGAAAAATGTTTCCCCAATTCACTCTGATGAAGGGCAGGCTGCTGGTCGGCCAGCGATCTCGCACTGTCTTTCCACACATTACATCGATCGCTTCAAAGCTTTGACTGAGGCCCACTGGAAAAAAGGTGAGTAGCGGAGTTCAAGCTTCAATCACTATCAGACGTAGAGAGTTGGCCAAATTGAGGAATTTTCATGTTCACACGCAGAAATGAGAAAATTCAGTTTCTTTTATTTTTAGAACTGCCTGAAACATGTACATCATCACCCTATGAGTAGAATACTATAATCCCAAGCCTAGAATGAGCATTCTCTTTTTTTTTTTTTGTTGTTCAGACTGAGAATGTATACACACCGGTCTCTGGATCCCACGATTCGAACTTTGTGCCCTCAATGTTGTTGAGACGCTTGAGCTGTCGCTTGTACTGCGGGTGGTTCCGATCCTTGATGATCTCCCCTGTATCTTTAGTCTTTGCAAAAACTTCGTACAGTGTTACACGGGCCGCGACATTCAACCCTTCGCCCACGGGCGGACGGGTTTGGCCGGGGTATAACGCAAACATGCTGCGGTCTAGGGCAACGATTGAGCCGCCTACATCGTTGGTAACATCGCCGAATGTCGACAGATCAACCGGTTCCAAGAATTCGACAAAGCCAAAGCCGTGGCGGCCAACTTTGAATCCTTCGACATGCTGCAGCTCTGATACGCCCATCTGATCAAATCGCGACTGAGCCGGGGAGATCCAGTATCCCATGTCGTTCGGTGGGCCTTGGCCTTTAGACCCAGCATCTGCTCGAGCTTCGACTGTTGTATCGGCTCGAGTGGAGTTGCGAGCGCTAAATTCTGTTTGAGAAATTGCACTGACGTCAGGATCGGCCAGTAAATCAGCCGAGGCGTCATATGCCGCTGGCGACTCGGCTGTAGCCATAAACGGCATTTTTGTGGGAATGGGATCGGGCGTCGTGGCTTTCCACAAATCGCGCAGCTTTTGAGGGGCCTGTGGGGCAAAAGCAGACGTGTTGAGAATGACTGAGTCGTCATTGCGGCTACTTTTCTCGACCGGGATTAGAGCACGAGATTCCTGGGCTTCTTGTTCGTCAGCTTTCGACGCAGCTACGTCTCCGTTCACAAAACTGGCACTGCCATTTGTGGTGGTGTCGGCATTGACATTGAAGTTTGTAGTAACACTCGAGATCGACGACACAGAGCCGTGGCGTTTCTTCTGGCTCTGAGCAACCTCTTTAGACTGCTGGGATTGTGATTGGAGACGTGCGAGTGCCATTTGCGGGCGAGGCAAATTTTTGATCGCCAAGAGAGGGTCCACTTTGCGAGCCGACGTATTCGAGGGTTTCAGGGCCGTAACCAGCTGTTCGTTGTTGGGATTTTGCTGAGGCACATTGAACAGAGGATTCTGGCCAAACGGATTGTCCTGGATTGTGGCGTAGCGGCCCTGACCAGCAGCGTTGTTCAAATTATTCGAAAATCCGTTGTTGAGCGTGGTACCGTTCGTGTTGCCAAACAAGCCGCCAGAAGGGGCCGTGGTCGATCCGAGCTTGTTGTTGTTATTATTGCCGAACAGGTTGCTGCTGTTCGCATTAGTATTGTTGCCAAAAAGTCCGCCGCCGTTTGAGGTTATGCTATTAGAGTTGCCAAAAAGTCCACCACCGGTGGTGCCGGAGGTAGCAGGTTTGCCAAATAAAGAACCACTGGCAGACGAAGCATTGGTCGAAGCATTGCCGAATAACCCGCCCGAAGAAGTGTTGGTGTTCGTAGCATTGTTGTTACCAAACAGACCACCCCCGATAGTCGAATTGCCAGTAGTTGCAGAATTTGTGTTGCCGAATAAACCACCGGTCTGATTCTGGGTCGTGCCGGTCTGGGCCGGTTTGGGAGCTCCGAACCCAAAACTCTGACCCGAGGCCGCACCAGACACGTTGTTATTGTTCTGTTGGTTGGTCTGGTTGTTGTTCAGGCCGAAGCCGCCACCCAGAGTCGATGCGGGCTTGTTGAACAACGAAGCACCACCCCCGAAACCCGTGTTAGTCTGAGTAGTGTTCTGAGTATTGTTGACGTTGTTACCGAACAAGCCACCTGTCTGGGTGGAGTTATTGTTATTACCGAACAGGCCGCCATTTTGTGTGGAAGTGTTGTTGTTATTGGTGGTGTTGTTGCCGAACAATCCACCGCTCTGAGTCGTCGTGTTACTATTGTTGTTGCCAAACAAACCACCCGTGGCCGGCTTGTTGAAGCCGTTTGTATTGTTTCCAAATAGTCCACCGCCCTGGCTCTGGTTGATGTTTTGGTTCTGGTTGTTGCCAAAAAGTCCACCACCTTGCTGGTTCTGGGTCTGATTGTTACCGAACAAGCCGCCACTCTGCGTGTTGTTAGACTGGCCAAACCCAGTCGTGGGCTGTCCGAAAGCAGGCTTTGCAGCATTGTTTCCGAACAAGCCGCCCGAGTTCTGGCTGGTCTGCGTGTTGTTCTGGCCAAAGAGCCCGCCGGAGCTCTGGCCGAACCCTGTCGAGTTTTGCTGCTGGTTCTGATTATTGTTTCCAAACAATCCACCAGTCGAGTTTGACTGGCCAGACTGGCCGAAAAGACCGCCCTGAGTGGGTTGTGCATTGTTCTGGCCGAACAAACCACCCGATTGCTGGCTGCTGTTATTGTTATTGTTTTGGCCGAACAGACCTCCACTCTGTTGTTGCTGATTATTGTTCTGGCCGAACAGTCCACCCGATTGCTGTTGATTATTGTTGTTCTGGCCGAACAGACCGCCGCTTGATTGGTTGGTCTGGGCGTTGTTGCCGAATCCAAACCCGGTTTGAGTTGTAGTAGCTCCGAATCCATTCGATGCTGCCGGCTGAGAGCCAAAAGCCGAGCTTCCAAACGTCGATCCGGCTGGTTTGGCGCCGAACGGCGAGTTCTGCGCAGCCGTGTTGTTGTTGTTGGCTGGCTGGCCGAAGAGTCCCGAGCCGGTGCTCGTGTTGGCGCCGGCTGAACCGCCAAAGCTGCCGAATCCGCTCGGTTTGGCGCCAAACGCGTTGTTCTGCGTGTTTGCCGGCTGGCCAAAACCGCCAAACCCAGAACCCATGGACCCGGCACCCAAAGCGTTGTTGCCTAAAGTATTGTTCATACCGAAGCCAGTCGTGGCCTGCTGATTCGCAACATTACGGCGGCCTGCCTGGTAATCTGCAAACCGCAGCTCTTCAGCACTCTGATTCGCATAGACAGGCATTGCTGAAATGCTTTGATATGCGAGTGTCTGCGACATGTTGTTGGGGTCGCGGTCCTCTTTAGGAGCAAACGGCGTGTGAGCAGTGCCCTGCTGGCCATTTGACTGCTGGCCGGGCTGTTGTTGCTGTTGCCCGAAGCCGAACCCCGTGGCTGCGGCTGGCTGAGCGGCTGGCTGAGCTCCAAACCCAGAGGTGGCCTGGCCGAATGCGGGAGTCGCTGGTTTGGCGCCGAAAAGCCCGGTGCCCGACGCACTTGTGTTTGCAGAGTTATTTGCCGAGCCGAAACCGAAGCCCGTGGCCACTGGCTGCTGCTGGGCCGGCTGGCCGAAAAGCCCGCCCGCTGAGGCATTGTTAGCTTGCGGCTGGCCGAACATGGACGTCTGCGGCTGGCCAAACGCGGCGGCTGGCGTGGGCTGGGCGTTCGCCGGCTGGCCAAAAAGCCCTGATGAGGCCGGCTGAGCCTGGGCTGCTCCAAACGCGGAGTTGTTTTGGGTCCCGAAACCAGAACTACCGAAACCTCCTCCGGAAGACTGGAACATTTGTGAGGAGGAGTGGGAGGTGAGAAGAAACGTTGGGTGTGTGGGTAAGTAAGTGTGTGTGGATTAGAATAATTTGGCGAGTGCCCTTTGGGAGCAGCAGTACGTACTGGGGCAGGCGTCATGGGTTCTCGTAATGTGTGGGTGTGCTGTGCTGGTGGGAGAGAGAAAAGTGTGATTGGTGTGCCCTAACCCTCGACAAACGCGAAAGGGTGCACTCGCGATTCCAATTTAATTGCATCGTTCCGCCAGTACCTCAAGAATGGGCATCAAAGGTCTGTTCCGAGTGATCTCGGACCACGCGCCCTCAGCCGTCAAACAAACCGACTGGAAGGCGCTGCAGGGCCGCAAAGTCGCCATTGACGCGTCCATGTCGCTGTACCAATTTCTGATCGCGGTGCGCCAGAACGACGGCTTCCAGCTTGCTAGCGATACAGGAGAAACAACAAGTCATTTAATAGGAATATTTTACCGCACGCTGAAGATTGTCGAGAACGGGCTCAAGCCAGTGTACGTTTTCGACGGCAAACCACCGGACTTCAAGAGCGAGGAGCTCAAGAAACGAGACGCCGCTCGCGAAAAAGCGACTAAAGCCCGCGAGGAACTGGGCGAAGAAGCCAAGCAGGAGGACGTGAATCGTTTTGAGCGTCGCACAGTTAAAGTCACGAAGGAACAGAACGAAGAAGCCAAGCGTCTGCTCCGTTTAATGGGCATTCCTGTGGTCGAAGCTCCCTCTGAAGCCGAGGCCCAATGTGCGGTGTTGGCCAAGGCAAACAAGGTTTACGGCGTGGGAAGTGAGGATATGGACACCTTGACGTTTGGTTCGCCGTATTTGCTGCGTCATTTGACTGCCGGCGATCAGAAAAAGCAGCCTATTGTTGAGATCAACCTGATAAAAGCGCTGGAACTTATGAAGCTCTCGTACGACGAGTTTGTTGATCTGTGTATTTTGCTGGGCTGCGACTACTGTGACCCAGTCCGCGGCATGGGCCCGCAAACTGCGTACAAGTTGGTGACTGAGTTCCGTTCTATCGAAAAAATTAGGGACCACCTCGTATCAAAAGGAGGCAAGATGCAGATCCCCGAGGACTGGCCGTTTGTCGAGGTGCGCAAGCTTTTTCACAAACCGGAAGCCATTGAGCCCGCCGAAGTCCCGATCAAGTGGACTGAGCCCAATCTGGATGGGCTTATCGAGTTTTTGGTCAAAGAAAAGGGCTTTTCGGAGGACAGAGTGCGCTCGGGCGTGGCCAAACTTACGAAGGGCTCTACGGCAGCCCCGCAGGGTCGTCTTACTGATTTTTTTTCGATCAAGCGCAAGCCTGAGGACTCCAAGGCGAAAGCCAAGCCGGCGAAGAAGGCTAAGAAGTAGACAGGCTGAGAAGAAATCAGGCCATTAAAGAACAAGCACGCTGAGAATTAGATATGCATATAGATTACCATAAACTGAGTTTGGAAAGTTGTGATAGGGAGTAAAAGACTGGTGATTTTCGAGTCATTGTCGCATCGAGAACCCTGATTTTCGAGAAAATTATTTATATTTGTGCAACCTGGTGAAAATGGCGAGAGTCGGATCTACAAACTCCGCTCAATTTCGTTGCAATAGGGAGCCCACTTTGAACTAAGCCTGATTCTGGAACGCAGCCGGCCGCTCCAATGATCTCAAAACTCAGGCCATCGGTCCCGAAACTCCGTCTGCTCCGCCCACCCACAAAATTTCCATCGCCCAATATTCTGCGATAAAAAGTCCCGCCCCGAGCTATAGCTGATGCAATTCTCCCGATTCGTACGGCTCATGCAGGCAGGCCTGCACGGCGCTGCATAATCAGGAACCCAGCAGTATATAAATCACGACCCCCCCCTGCAGCCTCCTATCCTCACCAGACAAGAAAACACAATGCGGATTGCGCTTCTTGCCTCAATTGCGGCCGCTTCGGCCTCGCGGTTCCAGGCTCAGGAGCTCGTGGATGCCGACCTCGGTTTCGACAATAAGCCTACCGTCCAAATTAACGGCTACCAGCTCGCTTCCGAGCGTTTGGGCGAAGTGAGCAACGACCCCTTCATCGTGGCTGCGTGGAACGCTTTGGGAGCGGACCCGAAACGACTTGAGGCGTTGCTGACGCCGTCCGGTCCGGCGAATAACCCGTCGCGCGCCAAGAAACACTCCAACTGGCTCAAGCACGTCACCAGCGAGCGCTTCCCGCACCACACTTTGCGCCTCAAAGACCCCAGCTCGCTCGGCGTGGACGATGTCAAGCAGTACAGTGGCTATCTAGATGTGCTGGAAGAGGACAAGCACTTCTTTTTCTGGATGTTTGAGTCGCGCAACGACCCCAAGAACGACCCCGTAGTTCTGTGGCTCAACGGCGGCCCCGGCTGTTCGTCGTCTACCGGCGAGTTTTTCGAGCTTGGTCCGGCATCCATCAACGAGGACTTGACTGTGACTCGCAACCCGTACTCGTGGAACAACAACGCCACCGTTATTTTCCTCGACCAGCCCGTGAACGTCGGCTTTTCGTACTCGGACTCCCGCGTGTCCACCTCCACGGCCGCTGGCGAGGACGTCTACGCCTTCCTCGAGATGTTTTTCGAGAGTTTCCCGGAGTACAACAGCCAGGACTTCCACATTGCTGGTGAGTCGTACGGCGGCCACTACTTGCCGGCGATTGGCCAGGCGATTCTGCACCATCCCGAGCGCAACTTCAATCTGTCGTCACTACTGATCGGCAACGGCATTACTGACCCGCTGAATCAATTTGAGGCCTCAATTGCCATGCAGTGTGGTGAAGGCGGCTTCCCCGCGTTCTTGTCGGAGGAGAAATGCGCCGAGCTGTACAAAGACCTGCCCCGCTGCCAGTTCCTGATCCAGTCCTGCTACGACACCGACTCGCTGCTTGTGTGCCTCGGCGCCCAGGCGTACTGCGAGCGCCCCTCTCAGGCGTTTTTGGAGACGGGCCGCAACCCGTACGACGTGCGCGATGTTTGCTACGATGCGTGCTACCCTGAGATCAACTGGGTCGAGGCTTATTTGAACCAGACCCACGTCAAGGAGGCTCTGGGCGCCGAGCCCATCGATTTCGTGGGCTGTGATAACCAGGTCGGTGTTGATTTTGCGTTTAAGGCTGATGGCGTGCGCAATTTCGCGCCGGCAGTGGCCGAAATCCTCGAATCCGACGTGCCTGTCCTGCTATACTCGGGCGACAAGGACTGGATCTGCAACTGGCTGGGCAACCGCGACTGGTCGAACAAGTTCAAGTGGTCCCACCACGAGGAATTTGCCGATGCCGATGTTGAGCCCTGGTATGTTGGCAAGAAGCAGGCCGGAACCCAGAAGACTGCGGGCGGCTTGACTTTCCTGAGAGTGTTCGATGCGGGTCACATGGTTCCGTTCAACAAGCCCAAGCAGGCCCTGTCTATGTTCAATGAGTGGCTTAGCGGCAAGCAAAAACTTTGAAGCGTTTTCAGTTCGATGTAATTCTTGCTGGCAACCGTTTTGCTGCAACATGTGTGCTACATTCGTATTCGGGCACAAAGCTTCACAGAAGGCTCAAACAGACAAAA
This sequence comes from Wickerhamiella musiphila, assembly GCA_030558175.1. Lineage (NCBI taxonomy): Eukaryota > Fungi > Ascomycota > Dipodascomycetes > Dipodascales > Trichomonascaceae > Wickerhamiella > Wickerhamiella musiphila. Next base: position 48,022 of record JAJMSA010000021.1, read on the forward strand.
CAAATAGTGTAAACGTAACTATAAAACGACGATATATTAACGAGAACGAAGAAAGAGCGGTGACTTTCAGCCTGGTGCACTTAGGTGAAGTGTCATGCACCCAACCCCGACCTACATCAACTACTTTCTACTTTGGAACATGCCCGTCAGTACGGCCCTCATGCAGTCTCAATCGGTCTCCAGGGTCTGGAACGGCCCGTCAATTCCATGAACAAAACTACTAAAAATTAAAGGCTTGTACGAACTTGATCCTCATAGTCTGCGGCTGTAGTTGCACTCATTCAGATAGAGGAGCGTCCGAAGTTTGAATCAGCCATTGCTGGCGATCCGCAGGGTAAGCTCTGACTTCAAAATTATTAAATATTGTAGAACAGAATTAGTGCTTGATTTCCCGAGTATGAATTATAAAGCTCGCCACTTCATCCAAGTTCTATCCTTGCAAATAACCACTGATCCCCCAAACTAATTCACCGAGCTGACATGATCGGAGCACATGTATCGGCAGCTGGAGGCGTCTCCGAAGCAGTCGGTAGAATCGCGGCTTTAAATGGCACTGCGTTCGCCCTGTTTCTGAAAAACGAGAAACGATGGACTGCAAAGCCATACACCGAGGAAGAAGTTGAAAAGTTCAAGCACAACTGCGCAACGCACAACTACAATCCTCGCACCGACGTGCTGCCCCACGGCTCGTATCTTATCAATCTGGGTAACCCTGATGCTGCAAAGCGCAAGATTTCTCTGGAGGCACTCGTAGACGATTTACAAAGAGCCGAGCTGCTCAATGTGGGTCTGTACAATCTACATCCCGGCTCCTCTCTGGGCACAGCCAAGGACGTTGCTATTGAAAACATTGCCAAAGGCCTGAACGAAGCGATTTCCAAGACAAAATTTGTCAAGATTGTGCTTGAAAATATGACAGGTAATCCGGATCGCATCGTCGGCACCGCTCTTGAAGACTTGGCAAAGATCATTGCCAAAGTCCAAGACAAGTCACGGGTGGGCGTGTGCATAGATACTTGCCATTCGTTGGCTGCTGGCTACGACTTGCGCACTGAGGAAACTTTCGATGCGTTTTGGGACCATTTTGATCGGACAGTAGGCTACAAGTATCTCGCGGGTATCCATTTGAATGACTCCAAGTACCCCTTGAACTCGAGACGAGACGTGCATCAGAATCTCGGACTGGGCTTTGTGGGGCTCGAGTGCTTCCGTCTGATTGTAAACAAAAAAGAACTTGATAATGTGCCCAAAGTCCTGGAGACTCCTTACGACGGGACCCGCGAGTCTCGAGCTGAGGAAATCGCGCTTCTGAACTGGCTCAAGGATCGCTCGGCCACAGACAAAGAATACATTGAGAAATCCGAGACGCTGCAAAAACTAGGCGCTAAAGAACGCAAGGAGTGTGCAGCCAAGACTGAGACCAAGCAGCAAAAGCAGCAGATGACCCTCAGCGCGTTCACTCTTAAGCGGAAAGCGAAAGAAGCCAAAAACGAAGTCAAAGATGAAGCCAAAGATGACGTCAAAGACGAAGCCAACGATAAATCTGAGGTTGACGATGCCAAGAGGCTCAAAGTGGAAGAGACGTCATAGTGCTTGATGTGTCTATTGCTAAGTCTTGAATCAGCCCATTCGGAGACTCAAGTGATCCAGTCACGATGTCGCCTGTTTACGAACGAATCTAATTTATATGTATCTTACTGAATATTGTTTGAGACTGATAGTTGTATTCACCCCTGAACTTCGTGTCAACTTAGAGAGAAACCCTTGTGACCGCTGCAGAGAATTGAATATAGGTTGTCATCTCTTTCTGCGCTCTTAGCTTGTCGGTGTATTAAACAGAAATACTTCAAGCTGCTCCCTGTTGAGTGGGTGTCTATTTCATATTCTTGACATTCTTGTGCCATGTTTCGTGATCTGTCCTAGGCTTTCCCGCAGTTTGCTGCTGCAGTATCCCGTATACAAGTAAACATCCGGTACTTCCTTGACTATGAATAGGCCGCGAGCTGCAGATCTATTAGGTTTACATCCCCTGCCTAATTGTTGCTTATGACTCTTTCTATCAAATCATACTACCCAGGGTCTTTGCGCTGCACTAATCTATCAATACAACTGCATGCGTGGTAACTCGATAGCTGCCTTCTCAATTGTAAAGGTGTGCTAGCAATTGATAATGACTAGAGCTCAACGCCAAAGCAGACGGCACAGAAAGGAGCTTTGACTTGCAGAAATTGCAGATCCCGAATGCTCTCGGGTGTCTACGCCGCGGTGCAAGAACATTCTAGGGTTATTTTAGGGTTTCTTAGAGGTGGTAAATATCCCCTCACAAAAGTTGACTACACAGAATCAATAAGCATTTCTGTCGCCTTCTTTCTCCATAGAAGCTATTGAGCTGTCCCGCTCTTGTTTTATAACGAATATGAGATACTTACCAGTATAGGAAATGTCGTCGAATTCAACGGCAGCCGATTTCGGTCTAGGTTCTGTTAATTTTGAAAACACACTCTGGCGCATTGTGAGTTCGCCACTTAATTGTGTGAGTAATTTATTCGAGCAGGTTCTAGTATGCTAATTTAAGCCTTGATAAACGCCCAATGTAGCTAGTGATAGCTCATTTGATGCCAAGCTCTCTCTGCTGATCTCTTCAACCCCGCGTTCTGCATATGCCCTGCCTAATCAGTCATGCCACAGTTACAAGTTTTCAATCGAGTCTCGGTACCCAGAGTGTCAATAATTCTTCTAACGATTTACGGCGGGCTAGGATCGTCTGAGACCCTAATTTGAAGGTTCTGTCTCGCTAGTTTTGTACATTAATGGACAAGGTATCTCACATGCAGGGCTATGCACAGCCCTGCACAAAAAAGTCGCTGAGTCAAAGCCGGCAGTATCCCGACGTGCGGCGAAACCGTTACGATTGTGTTTAAGAAGAGCCGTTTTTCCGATAGTTCGCCCTACAGACAACTACATATTTCTCGCATACTTGTGGTGTCATATTTTTTTTGTGGAGCTACATTGGAAACCTGTAGCCCCTTCCACTGTCAAAATGTCTGTCTGTGTATCTGAAGAACACCCCCCGTCCTACCCCAGTCTAGCCCCAGGTATTTCTGGCACTAAAAGCATTCGATCAAATGACCAGCCGTTTTGCACCGTCAAAAAATTGAAAACTTCTTATAGTCATAGCGAATGGGCACAATGCGAGGTCGCGATGAACCCCAAATTGGATCTAGATGCGTCTACACAACTTGTAGTTGAACTCGTCGGTCAAGAAACAGTTGAGGCATGTGGAACAACCCGCAGAATTAAGTCACAGCTGTACCGTCAGCAATTGGGCTCTGAAGAGCCACTAAGCTCAAGACATACTTATAGCTTCGACATCAGTTTCCAGATGCCCGAAAACTTGCAGGCCGAATGTAAGTGCATGCTGGGCCATCCGGCGTTCCCTCCCAGTTTGGGCACCGCTAGCAGCAACAATCCGTATGGCGGCTATATTTCCTACTTTTTACGATTCAGGATTCCTGAAGCAGATTTCCAACTGGAAATTCCAGTTCGCTTGACGCTAGACACGACTAATATCACCATCGTTGATCTCAAGGAGTTCAAGGACCACAACAATTTACCGCTTTTCCGGGTCTACGAGAACAAGAAAACGATCTCAAAGGGAATATTGCAGAAGAAGCGATGGCATGTCACAATCAAGGCCGTTCCATCTCACCAGCCAGTAGGATTCTCAGAGACTTACGAGGCACTCATTCTTCAGGCAGTGGGGGGTGACGGTGACCTCGATTGGAACATCGAAAAAATCAAATTTAAGATCTACAAGTCCGTCATGGTATCCTCAGACGGCATGAATCATTATATAGGCCCAAGAAAAAACGTACAGTCTCTGACCTATCCTGTAGTGGAAGGAGACGTCACATACCGCGCGTTTCCATTGGGCCCAGAAAAACTGAAGCTGCTGCTTTGTTTCAGTCCAGGAGACAACAGTCTTCTATTCCCTGCCACCTTTGTGTCGTGCATGACTGCTGTTTACTACGAGATTGAGTTCAAAGTCCAACTTTCTGTGGGCAGCATCAGTATCCGCGTACCGTTCGTCAGAGACCATCAATTTAATCCGCCCGACTACCTTACTCCCAACGAATTGTCCTGCGAAACCATCAAAGCTCTAATGATGAACGAGCCGACCGCCTTTTAATGCTCCAACTCAACTGATAATTTAGGTATTAGTTATAATTTAGACACAAATGAAGGGCCCAGTCGGCTCGCGGTGGCAAGAAATGCAATTGCTCCAATGACGGTGTGCTTCTTGCTCAGCATTGGAAAATAACTCGAATTTACATGTTTGTTTAGGTTACAGCATTACGGTCCACTAATTACACAGTGCATGATGCAGTCAACGCGAAACATTGCAGCCCACGCGACTATGCAGATATAGCACTTCAGTGTTTTGAATCTGGGGCTCACCGAACCACACCCACGGCATCTCCAAGCCCCACAAACAGATCCGATGTAAATCTTACAGCGAATCAATCGAGATCATTAAAATTTGTGTTCTCGCAACACTCAAAATGCTTGTCAATCCAAGGCTGCTCCATATCCAATCGCTCTTCGACCATTTCATAGCCGTAATTTAATTCTGCGCCCTTGGCTTGGCATTCCAGCGGGTCGCTGACCACATTCGCCTGCAGGCTAATGAGCGCCACAATTAACGGTCGACTGAGGTCAAGCATCTGCAGTGTTCTGTCGCATTCACAGATATCGCACTTTAGAGATTGTTTTGTGGAAATGCAGCCAGCGAGATTAGCCCGATTGGTATGCAAAAGTGCTTGATAGAATTTTCAAAGCCCTATCGCGAATGGCGGTCAGAATGACTCTGACGCGACTTACCATACCGACCGCGGCCGGGCTTATGCACGGCTACATGATCGCTTCGGTGCCTGACAAACTATTTTGTGGTGGGTTACGCAAAGAGTCAGTATGTACACTCTATAAACTTTTTGCAAAACGATCCACGGCCCTGGCATTCCGCAGCATTGTGCCATGCCAGCCCTGCGTGGCTCGATTCGAATTCGCATCAGAACCACAAACCTGACTCGGAGACAAACTGATTCATTCTGTAGTCAGGGCCATGCTTTCAACCAACCGACCAAGGCATTCGAGTTTGCCTCCTGCCTACAAAATTTCGTATTCTTGTCGAACCCCGTAACACACTGCGAAGCTTCTGGATGAGTCAGTGTTAAAGCGCAGCCTGCATGTGCCATGCAGAAAAGTTGGCAGTACGTAGGCGTAACCATCATGGTGCAGGACTGTGCAGCTTCACACAGTTCTGTAAACGGGTTTATATAGAGCGTTATAGGACGAAGCACGCTTCGCATCCTTCCTTGATTGTTTGTTTCAGAGAAACTATCAAATGTCCTGTCAAACCAACCAAGCGCCGGCCACTCCTCCGGCTTACGACTGCCTGAGCTTCTGCAAACAAGCAATCCCTCCCCAAGCGACTTCAGTTTCACGCTTCTACTTCGAAATTGACCAGAAAATAGTGCACCCAGGCAGCATTGTTTCAGGCAAGGTGCATTTTCTCTCTGGTTCTGCCTATTGCACGGCTCCAAAACTTGGTTTCTTAATACAAGGCACAGAAACTGCCAAAACTTCAGGCATAGTGACCAATCGAATCATGAGATTCGATCCCATTCACATTATATTTCCCATTGCAATTGAACCTAGGCACCAGTACAACGTGCCATTTGCGTTCCAGATGCCTAGCTCATGCTCTGCCAACAACACTGTTTGTGAGCTCCCTCCTTCAGTCGGAGGCGGCAGATCTGCAGATGATACGGGCTTTGGCGCAGCGATCCGGTACATACTACAGGCAAAGCTCTTATTGTGTAATGGTTCACAATACGAAGGCAGTCGCGAACTCACTGTGGGCTTGACTGATGTCTCTACTTGTCCAGAGATCACTACGTATGTCCCGCGACTGCCCAGAACCTACGAAGTCTCAATAGAATCCAGCAAAGCAATAGTCAAGTTGCAAAGAGACGGAGCCGCGACGCATATCTATGGCTCGTCGCATGGCGAAGTCTCGTTTGACGTGTCCACCTCGTTCAATAAGCAGGAACAGGTGCCCGATATCCGCTCGGCGTGCTACAAAGTTTATAGAGTCAACTCCACGTGCGCCACAGGACTGGTAGAGTTTATCTCGGGCAAAGCTCGAGGCAAATCCAAGCGCACGGCCATCTCCAAATGCGCTTCCGCTGCCACAAATTTGACCTGGGAAGGGGGCTTGGGACGCCTGTCGGTGAACTTCGACTTCGAAGGCTATTTGGAGAATGCTCCTTATGCTACCACGCTTACAAGTTGTCACTACGAGATCGATCTCTGCATATCTGTTGGGAAAAAAAGTAAGTCCTTGACGATCCCCATCGATGTTGTGAATATGCGCTCTCCTGAGTATACCAATGACTTTTTCGACTACGACGTTCCTCCTACAAGCCTGGACTGAGTTTTGCATCTTATGTGCGACTTTTTTATATTAAAAGGTATATATTACAAGTTATTTATTCGGTTTCACAACGTTCGAAGCCTGGCAGGCAGCGCGACTTTCCACAGAATCCACAGCATCCAAATCAGTCACGGGTGCAATGCACTTTCTGCATCTATCCTTTTTGATTCCTGCAGTTTCTCCTTTGGAGTTCTGAGTGATTGGACTCTCTGGCTTCTTTGAAATCCTGAACTGTGCAACTCAGAACAACACGAATGGTTATGTACTCTGGCCACTTTGTTTTCGCTCAATTTACCCAGCCTCACTTGGCTCCGAACAAGTCCAGGACATGTGCATGCAAACTAGGTTACGTACTTAGAAATCCCAGATTCACGATCGCCAAAATTGAACAGCCACAAATCTTTCGCTTGCAATGCAAGTTGATCGAGGTATTTATTTAAGAGGCCTTGTTCTCACAATCACAACCCATTCGGGGCCGCAGCACGTCTATCACTACGCACCATACTCGGCATGGGATGCTGGCCGGGCCAGAGACGAGGTCCTCGACTCCGATAGCGAAGGCAGCGTGGATTGGAGCGATGGTGAGGACACAATTGCGAAAGACGCGGAAAGTCCCACCTTGCAACTGTCCATCGGATCGCCTGAATATATGTTGCATCATCCGCAACCGCCCAAAAAGACAAAACAGCCGCGGTATGGAGCCGCCGATGTCGTGGTCCAAGAGGAGGATACGGCCGCAGCGGCTAACTCAAAGCGCAACAACGAGGAAAATATGCTCTTTGGGTTTGAGACGCGCTTTTTAGCCGAGCTTTTGAGTCCCTCTCGTCAGCTGTGCAACCAAAGATTCGAATTAGTGGTGGACGGTGTAATATTTCTGGGTCTGCCAGTACATATTCTTCCGTCTGGTACTTGGCGTGAGCTCAAAAAAACAAAAGCTGCTCAAGAGTCTGCGCAAAAAGATTCGACAGATCCAGAGACCAGCGTCACCCAGGTAGCAGATTTCCCGAACACCGAAGACAAGCCGACCCCACAGCGATCAGGCATCTATACCGATAAAGACAGCCCGATGCTTTCATTCAACGTGACGTTTGTTGCGTCGCCCCCCACAAACACTGCAAAACAGACGTCAGATATTCTGTTCACGAATGTCGTCAACCAATTTACGCGAATGCTGCGACACGAGCAGGCGTCCAAAAACTACGTCTGGGAACAAATTATGGCCATCACTCGGGTGCGCGAAGACCCAAAGTATGCCGATTCGGATGCCGAGAAACTGGATGCCGAAATCCAGAAAGCTAGTGAGCTGGCAAGGGCCTTGAAATCTCTTTACCATGCTTTGGACGAGCTAGTGATTGCCCGGGTGAGAATAGGAGACAAAGTCCGTGCATTCCAAATCCCGACCGAGCACGAGCTGACTCGTCTTCCGCATGTGCTCGAGCCGGTGTTGCCCGGGTCATATGTGTCGACTCTGCGAATTAAAGACAAAGAGATCAACGAGTCATCGACAGATAGCTACGGCCTGTTACTGTTAGATGACCCCGAACGGATCATCAAAGACATCGAAGCCGACTCATTTGGGTCTGTAGCCACTTTGATCAGAAACATGCAGCCCACGCTTTCCATCAAAGCGCTGGCCGAACACAACAATATCAAGCTGGATCAGATGGTGAATCTGGTGTACTCTCTGGTGTATTGGCGGCGGGCTCGAGTAATCCTTCCTATCAGCGTCAGATACGTCTATGCGGTATCTCCTCTTGCTCAACTGGACCGTTTGCCACGATTGAGCCAGGATTACTCGCGACTGTTTCCTACAATGCCTCCATTGCACCGCTTTCTGGCATCGATGTCTAACAGCAAGCCCCAGGCATTTGCCCTACAGATCCCGTCGAAAGACCATCGTGAAATATACCTGCAGGTTCTGACGTGGCTTCTCCAGCAGAACCTTGTTGTGCACCTCCAGACCAAGGCTTTCATTGTTGCCACTCGCAAAATTAAGCTGACAGTTCTGTACGATACCGAGGGCAATATTGTCAATGCAGACGAGCGCAAGACCGACACTTCCGTGGACAACACCTCGAAAAACGTGAAAAATAAACGCCAGACGTCCTCTAAATCCTCGGCAGAAGACGCCAGCGAATCTCATGACACGATCATTGTTGAGCCTTTGAGCGCCTCGCTAATGGAGAAGAAGTGGATGAGCCAGATAGTTGTGGGCAAACCCCCCGAGCAGGTGGCTCTATTCCATCGCATATCGAAGTATTTTAACGGCAAAGATTGTCTGGAGCAGGTGATGCTCCACGAAAAGATCTCGCGGCCAGAACTCAAGAAGTTCTTGCAAGTTTTCTCCGAGAATATTCTGACATATCGGCACTGGTAATCTTATTATTTATTATCGAAATGTATGACGATCGCATTTGGATTTGTTTCAATTCTTCTGAAGAACGACACACAGCAACTCTGATGCATATACACTGATTCTATAGTTCACTTTTTCTAGAGTTCGATTGTCCGATCACTCCAGCTCCTCATCGCTGAACTCCAATTCGCTCATCTCTTCGTCAGAGTCTATATCATTCGCCTCAAGCTCTGCTGCTGGCCGCGCATACTTCTCGACTTTTTCTTTGATCACGCGACCGTATTCACTTGGATTCTTGTTCATCAGTGACGAGGCCTCGCTGTTCAGGGGATCGGACGGGTTGGGGTATCTCAAAAGCTGGGGCAAAAACATCTCAAAAATGTTCACCATATCGTACATTGGGCTCCAGGTCTGGTTTATAACGTCCAGGCATACCGAGCCCGACGCTTCGTCTATATTCGGGTGGAAAATACGGTTGAGGAACCCAATCGAGGGGGACTTATACGGGTAACCGTCTGGGATCTCTACCCGGACGGTCCATACACCGTTCTGGTAAGGGGTATCTTCTGGGCCTTTAAAGATGACCTCTAATTCTTGGCTTGGTTAGTCTTTGTCTTTTGTACTTTGATAGATATTCGGCAGGAACTTGAATTGGAAACAGGCTTCCTCAATTGGTAGACTTACAGATTATCTTCTACAAGTGTGACATCAAAATTGCTCATCATTCTGGTTAGTTGTGTTCTGGAAAGCTGAATTGACACGTTCTTAAATCAGGAGTTGACTTCCAGAGACCGAATTGAGGCAATTGAGTATTTAGTCCGCCTAAAATTATTGAAAAGCAGCCTCAGCCCGAGGTACCTGGAGGCGCCACTCGATAATTTCTCTCGGATTTGCGACCTTCAGTCATTGGTGAATGCCAAAAATACTTACAGTTTCCGCACATCGGTCTCAATCCGTCTTCTGGCTGTGTGATCGCTCATAGCGCAATCTCAGGCCAAAAGAACGAGCAGGACTGGTGATAGAGGTGGTGGGAAGGGCTGCATGGGCTGGGGGCCTTTATGGGGCAGCTGCTTTGGGTAATCGTCCCAGTCATTGGGGGCTTGCAATGCTTGCAATTGAAAGTTGTGGCATGCAAGTCAAACGGGCCCTTATTAGTTTGTGCAAATTAGTGATGGGTTGAGTGAAGAATCGATAATTGAGGTTCTGAGATTCGAGAGCGATACCTGAGATCGGAGAAGCGTCGGGTACGTCCATGCACCGTGTTTGGCTTTAGCCATCTTGGAATGGTATTTTCGAAAATGGTATTTTCGAAAGCGAATTGCTACAGTATCTTCGTAACGCTTCGTGAAATTTAAATTTGATGCAATATCTCTCCTATTTTATCTACGATGAATCACACACAAAAACCCACATAGAGCATCCCGTCCCAATTTACCATACAAGGGTTCGGGCTCGCAGACAACGTAAATCACAAGCAGGCGGCTCCCGGCCCCGGCTTGACAGCGACTTTGCTCAGCATGCTCCATGGAAAGCCAGGCAGAAGATGAACTGCGTGAGCCCCGGAACCAGCGGCTCAAGAACGTCATTGAGGCAATTGCCGGCGATTTGCTGGTCCAGCGGACGATCTTCCCTGCAATAGCATCGGATCACAGCATCGCTGCTACCCCGCAGTCGAAGAAAAAGAACAACAAAGATCCGGCCGAGCGGCGCCGCATCAAGGAGCTGAAAGAATCCGCAAGCCCTAAAACGCCCGAGAAATCTGAGAAAGTCAAATCTCGCAAACGAGCGCTCTCGAAGTCCCGCGAGCTGGCCGCAAAGGTCGATCCCAAGTCCCCAGCTGCAGTGTTCAGCAATCTCATTATTGTCGAGGACTCGCTCAGAGCGCGCTATATTGAGCTGCAACAAACAAAACGAACGTTTACCATTTTTTTCTATGTCACACTCACAATAGGCGCCTATCTGACGTGGCTGACTCTGAACAAACCGAGCATATATCAGTGGATCAGGCTCGTTGAGCGACTGATCATGATCGCCTGCTACATTTCGCTGGGCCTGTTCTTTTTGACGGGTTTGTACACGAAGGCGTTTATCACCGCGCCGAGATTTTTAAGTGACACCAATAAGGGCCTCAAATCACTGCATATTCGCCTGGTGCCGCTTAAACCCTGCTGGAAGGAGTCTGTGCGCAGGTTGTGGAATCCTGTTTACAGCGAGCGACTTGGCGGTCTCGTCAAAATAGTTCTTGTTCCGTCCGCGTTTTCAACCAGCCATCTGACTGCTTGGGAAACGTACCGGATCGAGTTCTGGGAAGAGGAAGAGAAGCGGAAGAAAAAGAAGCGGAAGCTGTGAACACAAGCTGTGAACACAGGCACGAAGCGATTCTGGCTTGTGAAATCCTTCGGTGAAAAAGAAACATGCGCATTCATTTCTTCACTTTTGATTGGATTGAGACATTTACGTTCTTTGCGCTGAAGTGCTTCCTAATAGGCCAAAGAAGCATTGAGAATTCGAGTTGCCTGATTCGGACGTTCCGTGACATATTTGCATAAAAACATTACGACGACAGCATACTTTCGATCGGAAATATCGCGGGGTTGTTCAGGTAGAGTTCTCACTACATTTTCTCAAACTTCATGAATACCAGGCTGACAGGCCTGACTCTGCAAGGAAGGCCGTGAGTGCACATAGTCGTCATTAATATGAATCCAGGAATTATCTCTACAAATATTTAGATGTTTGAAAGAACTTGTCAAAATGGCCTCATAATGTTCGAGTACCTTGGTGCTTCCAACTTTTGTTCTGGACATCCTCCGAGCTCAATTAAATTTCATAAGCGGACCGCTTCCTGTTTCTGCCTCTGCCGAAAATATCGTCAACAATGAGCCAACAATTCGGCCGCAAACGGCCTGTTTCGGGCCTGGCGCTTGTCCGGAAGGCGAAGTTTGCTGGAATAAACATCATGTTCTGGCTATTTGTTTGCCACCTTTCAGCAATCGCGCTGTTCACGTCTGGGTTCCTTCTGACGCGCCCGGTGCTTGAGAACGTTAGTGTTCACGATGCGAGCCTCGGTCTTAAATCCTCGAAGACTTTTGATCGAGCAGTTATTTTGGTTGTGGATGCGTTGCGGTATGACTTTGCATTGCCCTACGAAGGCTCAGAGCCGCCAGTATATGTGAACAACCTGCCGCTGCAGGAAATTTCGCGGGATGCGCGTCAGTCTTTTCTTGTGAAATTTGTGGCGGATCCGCCCACGACCACAATGCAGCGACTCAAGGGCCTGACGACGGGTAGCTTGCCAGCGTTCATCGATGCGGGTTCAAACTTTGGCGGCTCACAAGTCCTCGAAGATACCTGGCTGTCTCAGTGCGCGAAGCAAGGAAATGTCGCGTTTGTCGGCGACGACACGTGGCAGGATCTTTTTGGCCATGTTTTTGCCGAGTCGCACCCGTTCCCTTCCCTCAATGTGCCCGATTTGCACACTGTGGACCAGGGAGTCATGAAACACATGCCGGGACTCATAGCCAATGCGTCGAACCAGATCGTTATAGGTCATATGCTGGGCGTGGACCATGTCGGTCACATGTACGGTCCCAGCAGCGAGTTTATGAGGGATAAGCTGCGCGAGACTGGTGCATTCATCAAACAATTGGCACAGCTTATCGACGACAAAACTGTGCTGTTTGTATTTGGCGACCACGGCATGGACGCGTTTGGCAATCATGGTGGCGACTCGGCCCAGGAACTGGATGCGGCGCTGTGGGTATACTCCAAAAAGAAACATTTTATGGAGGCCGGGCCCTCAGAGGTGCGTCAGACTGACTTCGTGCCTACCATCTCTGCCTTGCTTGGACTGCCTATTCCGTTCAACAGTTTGGGTTTCCCCATCCAGCAGGCGTTCGGCGGCAAGAATTTCGAGTCGGCAGCGTTGCAAGCCGCCCACCAGTTATCTCAGTACGCTGCCGCCTTCAACAAACCTGCCTTCAGCGGCAGAACTATTGCCGACGCGCATGCCTACCAGAAAACGCTTCTTTCCGAGTTCCAGGCCAGCTGGACCGAGTTCAACACGTTCCGCATGTACCTCGGCGTTGCTGTCATGGCATTTTCCATGGCTGTTGCTCTTATTTTCTACCGATCGGTCACCGGCCTGGCCATAGAGCGAGTTGCCTACATCACCAACATCGGCGCGGCGGTGGGCAGTCTGGCCGGCATTGCGCTTGTTTTGTACAACCCGCGCGCGCCCAAGGCTGACTTGGCGATCTGGGTTGGCGTCTGTATGTCGGTTGGTGTCCTGCTGTACTCTCTGAGTGTTCTGGCGTTCCCAAAGTACTCGCCGTTCAGCCGGAAGTCGTTGGTCGGCGGGTTCGTTTTGCCTCTTTTGCACGCGGGCGTGCTCTTTTCGAACTCGTACGTGATCTGGGAACCCAAAGTTCTGCAGTTTCTGGCCGCCTCGGCTATCATTGTGTGCGGAATACTGGCTTTGAAGCAGAACAACCCCGTGGCGCCCCGGCTCGGTAGCCGCTACGCCGTGCTGATTTTGATTTTTACGCGCATCGCATCATACTACACAGTCTGTCGCGAAGAGACACACAGCTGCGTGGTCACGTTTTTCGAAGCGGGCAACACCAACCCGCCGCTTTCGTCCGTTTACATCATGTCTTTCCTGGTGCTCGTGGCCCCGATCGTGGCTGGCTGGTTCTGGAACCAGGGCCAGAACTACCACGGCGTGGCCAAGCTGCTGATCCGAGGCGCTACTGGCGTTCTGCTGCTCGAAGTTGTGTACTTCTCGATTTCTGTGGCCGAGCGCAAAGGCGCGATTCCGCTCATGCCGCTTCTTCGCATCGTTATTGTTCGCCTGGTGCTGGGTGTGTGTTTTGCCGGAGCTGTGATCATCTGGTACCGCAGCGATATCCCGATTCTGGTGGCCAACATTCAGGAGCCGAGCAAGACCAAGATCCAGGGCTACTACAACACCTACGGCTCGTACGCAATGCTACCGGTGATTTACGTTCTTCTCGGTCTGCTGGTCGTGAACAAGCCTCCGGGAGCCATTAACCTGCTGATTCTGGGGTACTGCACGCTCATGCTGTTTGACGTTGCGGATCTCATCAACAAAAACAACCACCCGCTGTCAGCATCGATTCTGGTGGGTTTTGCCCAGCTGTTTTTTTACCACACCGGCCACCAAGCCACGATCCCTTCTCTGCATTGGGATTCAAGTTTTGCCGCAAGCATCACAGTCACCCCGATCAGTGGCGTTACTTTCACTCTGAACACAGTCGGTGCTTTTTTATTTGTGGGTCTGGCTTCGGTGATCATGCCGATCTGGCGCAAGGCTCCTCTCAAAGACCCTCGCCAGGTGCTGGCTCTTGCCTCTAACGGAGGGTTCATTGCCTCGGCGATTCTGGCAATCCAGACCCTGGCATCTATGGTTGCAGCGATTGTGCTCCGTAGACATCTTATGGCGTGGAAGATTTTTGCTCCCCGGTTCATTTTCGGCGGCGTTTCTCTGTTGGCGTTCGATGTCGCAGTGATTGTCGGCTTGGCCATAGTCAACCACTCCACGGTCAAAGTGAGCAAGATATTTAACCATTAGTATAAATTACAAAAATTTCATAGTGACAGGAACTGAGTGATTGATCGCAGCCCAAGGCACCAATAATATGCACATCGAGGATATGCGTATGCGAAATTGAACCCGACCTCAAACGCCTGAGGCGCTCCAGAACGCCGGGCTAAAAGTCGACCATATCAACATCCCCGAGATCCAGACTCTGAGAAGGAGTGAGCCCCGGGGTATTCGAGTTCGCGATCTGTGGAGTACCCGACATCCGGGACTCGGACACGTCCAGTGCCTCATTTGACCCGGTATCTGGGTTCTGTTTGTTTTCGCTAGAGCTTAAATTAGTCTCGACATCGGCCCCAACATCCTGTAACTCTTTCAACCCTGAGGTTTCGGCACCTGCTTGAGTAGGGCCCTGCGACGGCTCGCCCTGTGCTCTTGCCTCGGCTAGAGCCTTCGCGGTCTCTACTTTGCGGTTGTAGCTGACCTCTACCGGGTTGATGCGCTCCTGAGTCACAATTTTGCGGTCGAAAACTGTCTCTATGTTGTTGATCACGTCTGCAGTGACGTCCTCGCCGTAGTCCTCACGGAGCCGTCTGACGCTGGCCATCAGAATTTTAGAGCGCTCGCTCGGCTCTACAAATTTCCAGCCTTCTTTTGCCTGCTGCTGCAGTGATTTGAGCTCGGCCTCCGCTTCAGTAATGTATGAGTCCCACTGCTCGAGTGTTCGGTCGGGCGCGTATTTGGGGGGCACAATGTGTGCTGTCGGGACCTCCGAGCCAACAATGTGTTCCATCCACTCGTGATGTCTCACATACCGCACCGCAGCAATGTCTCGTAGAGTGATAGTGTCGAGCTCGTAACCTAAGGAGGCCTCATTTGCCTCGACTCTGCGATCCATGGTAGTAACTTACTTACGTGATGGTATGGGAAGTCCTAGGGTGTAGGAGCACTGTTATCAAGTTATGTATTATTGAAATAAGGTCCTTACTGATCTGGCCAGGTGCATGAGACCGGCTAGTCCGCAATAAAAAAAAGTTATGCACTGTTTCCAAACTCGTTCGAGACCTTCATGCACTTCCTTCCTGTATTAACTTAGATGTGAAGTTGATCCAAGGCCGAGAACTCGGGGATATTCTGATTCGCACACGCTTTTTGATGTAAATGAATACTAATGTTCAGACTAGTGTCTAAAGGTATCATAACTTAGAAAAAAAAGAGATATTCGGCCGGGGAACTCACCACCTGATCTTAGGTGGAACCGCTCCGGCAAAGAAATTCTTATATTGGCCTGTAGGACGAACTGGGGTGTCGATATCCACAGACAAGTCCATGGAAACTTCCGAGTCATCGAGTATTCTTTGGGGCGTAATTACCTCCTCCGCAGAAGGCTCGTTGCCAGTGTCTATGATCGCTTCGTACTCAAGACTTCCCTTGTCGATAATGGCAATGTCATTCTCTCGAAGATAGGCGGTGATCAGTTCGTCTATCTCTCGAATGATGCTTCCAAGCTCGTGAGGTAGCGACACTATGATCTGGGCGTAGAGAGAGCTGTCGTTCTGCAGCTTGACTTTATCAAATGCCTGTACTTGGGCATTGTATGCGATTCTAAGCGGCACGACTACTCGCTCGCCAAACTTCGAGTAGGGACCGATCACGCGGCTGAATTTTGTCGAAGACAGGACCCGGAATTCGTAGTCAAAAGGCAAGTTCTTGGTCAATTTGTGGGCGGCATTTGTGGCCGCAGCAGCCGCAATTCCGGTTACTGACACAAACTCTGTATTTCGTGATTCGGCCAATGGCAGATTGATAACGGCGTTGGTTGAGTTCTCAATTTCTTTTAATGTCGAGCCGTACTCGGAAATAAGAATGCGGCGGTGGCTGCGACTCAGTTTCACCAGGACACACTTGTGTTCCTGAGCCAGGGCGTTAATCGTATCGACCAGATCATCGGCAGCTTCCCTCAGCCGCGAGGCGTTCTTCGCTGGGCACCGGATAAGCACGTTGTTTATTTGTGAGGGACCAAAAGAGTTGGGGATGCTGTCGCCTGAGGATCCGAACTTGATGAATACGTTGTATTTGCGCATCAGGGCCTGGATTTTCTGGCCACCGGCACCGATGATTTGCTTGTGGTACGGCTCAGGGATGTAAAGCCAGCTTTCGGCGGGCCATTCATCGTTCAGCAGCCTGAATGCTTCACATGCAGCAGTGGATGATCGAGCCAGCATATTGACATGGAAATTGTACTCGCCATGTTTCGAGAAGAAGATGTGCACGGCGTCCGATTTGATCTTGGAAAGCTTGCCCATTTTCTTGCCTGCAAGAAAATCTTTCAGCTCGTTTGACAGTTCCCGCAGCATCACGAATTCAGCCTTTCGACACGCTTCGAATGCGCTTATTTGGGTGAGTGCAAGTTGGACGTTGCCCAGTGGGCCCGCAAGCATAAATGCGGAATTTTTCTGTTCAGATGGATCAATTACTACGGTCAAATTGCATATCGCGGCAACTTGAGCCAGGAGCTCGGCTGAAACAGGGGAGGAGGGTCGAACCTCTAAAGAAACACACAGACTGCACAGGGTCATGAGCTTTTCAATCGTTCGCTCAATACTAGAGCGATTGACGCCTTGAATGCGGATTGCACTGGAGCTTGTGCCTATTTCGGGGAACTGCACAAACGTGGCAAATTCGCACATCGCATCGTCCACTGCTGATGCCAGCAACAGGGAAATATCGCCTACTAACGGGGCGCTGATCTGGACTTCTTTGTACAGCGGCTCGGTACGATTATAGATTTGCTCGAGAACGGCTAGTGCAATTTCAACGTGGTTAGATTCTCCGACCAGGTAAAGCTCATTCATGGGAAGTTTGTCCGCATCCAAACCTCTCGAGTCCATAAACCACGGAGGAGTATAGACATTCACACCGGTTTGATGATACATGTGCATGAGATGTGCTTTTCCCGGCCCACAGATCAGAGGCTGGACACTGAGCGGAATCTCACATCTCTCTATTCTTTGGCCGGCTAGCATCTCCATAGCCACTTTGAGCTTATACCGAGCATAAGCTACGGCGCCTCTAGGCCCAAAGCAATGCAAATCTTGCTCCAATCCTTGACTGGTACCAGCCGCAACTAAAGCCACCCCGCAAAAATTTCCAAGCGCATCAAACGCCTGTTCAACATCGTCCTTCAGCTTAAAACCCGATTTCGTATTATGTTTCATGAGCGCCGCTGGAATAGGCAGAGACAATTGTTCAATGTGCGGCACGCTTTTCAGTATATATTCTTTGGCTTGTTTCGAAGAAACATTTCCATTGTGGTTGCCGGTGATTTTGGCAACAAGCACATCTGAGCTGGAAATCAACTCGCATTGATACTTTTGGCAGGCCCGAGCTGCGTAGTGGGCAGAAGAAATGACGCTCTGGCCAGCCTCCTTGTGCCAGAGTGAGGACTCATTATCGTAAATAACATTCTCTGTGGGCTTAGAACAACTGCTAGTGGGCAATGGCAGGAGATACAGACCCATAGTAGGAATTAGCGTGGAAGAGTAGTCGATGTTCTTAGAGTAAACAAATGGTGCTAGGCCGGGTATGTAGCCCCAACCCTGCTACTCGAGGGGACTGCCGCGGGTGCGTGTAGGTGTACGTGTGCAGGCTTGGTCATAGTGGTGAAATTTCGGAAATGTAGCAATAATTATAGGGCCAAAATGATTTAGATCTGTCAATTTTTTGGAAAGTTTTCGATTGCATCTAACTGAATTTATTTTTGTGCTCTTTGCATCTCTTTGCCCCACAAAACCTGCACGGGTGTATAGAAACCTTGATCAATGCAGCTCAATAATCGCCATTAAATAGGCCGCTTCGAAGTTTTCCCTGTATTGATCTCCATGATATAACGTTCAGCCATTTCGAATATATAGCAATCTCTTGAAACTGGGACGGCAGAGCTAATTGCACAGATTTCCCCGCGCTCCTGATGTTGGCACCATGTGACCGTGGCTTACTCTATCACACCTTCTACATTCAAGATGTCGATCGATGCTAGCAAGTACTCGCTAGAAGACATACAAGAGCTGATTGACAGCGGGCTGGCCCCAAGCCTTTACGAGGCATCACAAAGAGCGCAGGAAGACCACGATGCAAGTCTTCAATCGGCAGAATTGAATGTTTCAAGAGCCGAGGCGGTCCTAGCGCGCATCGAAGCCCTCAAACCGAAACGAGAGGAGTTTAGCCGGCTAAAATCCGAGTTGGAAGCTGAAACTGAGGCCTGGAACGCGGCAGAAGCGGCATTGAGATTGGCTCTGGAGAGCACAAACAAATCAAAGACAATCGAGCGATTGGTGATGGAGAAGGCGGATTTCGAGCGCCAGGCACAAGAGGTGTATGGCTCATTTATTCTGGGCAACGAGAACGTTCAAAATTTCACGAAAAAGCATACGGAAGCGCGCGCAGCTGCGCGGTATCGTGAATTCCTCATTTCCAAGCTGCAGTGACTGGCCATGCCATATCTAGTGAGCAGTCTCATGCACTTCTGCCTGTTCATGTTGCTGCTATTCCATTAATTAAATGCGAAGTTTTGCTTTTTTTTTTTTGGCTACTTATTTATCAATACACTAAAACACAAATATTCGAAGCACTAAGCCCGGCCCAAACTGATCTCGACTTCCTCGTTGTCGACCTCGTCCAGCCGGAAGCTCACATAGTCCTCGGTGTTCAGGATCTCGCCCATATCCTGAAGCGAACCCAGGTCGCCAGGAGTCATCAGACCGAGCTGATCGGCAGGCGAGCCAGGGGCACTGAGAGGACGAGTCAGTTTCGGGTTCGCATCATCGAAAGGATTGTCGTCGTCGTTAAATGCTTGCGGGTACGCTCTTCTCAAAGCTAGAGAGCGTGCTTTAATGTACTCGAGACCCATGCGCTTCCAGTCAAGCAAATCTGACAGGCGTTCCGTACGATTGCGCTGGTTGATGCGCTGGCGGCGCGACATACCACAGAATGTCTCCATGTAGTCAGTAAGCTGATTGATCGAGTCGTCGACACCCTTATTGCGGCGATCCACGATGTAAATACCATAGTCACTCGAATTTTCAATGAGATCCTCCATGTAGCAGCCAAAGCCGCTCAGATTCGTAGTAATCGAGGGAACGCCCATAACCGTGCACTCGGCCGGAGTGTATCCCCACGGCTCGTAATATGAAGGAAACACGCCTAGATGGCAGCCTCTGACAAAGTCCTCGTAGTCCAAGCTGAGAATCGGGTTGTTGCTGGACAAAAACTCGGGGTGGAACACCATTTTGACCCGGTCGCTGGGGTGATTGAACAGCTGGACACGGCGCATGTGGTTGAGGATGGGGTCGTTGCCGTCGTCAGCCATGTTATGTGTCACGATCGGCGGCAAAGTGTTGCGTTTCAGCGCGAAGACACGTCGCTTCAGCAGCACGCGGTCGCTGGCCGGCAGCAGGATGTTGAGATCAGGCACGTCTGTCGAATTGCCGTCACGCGAGCAGTGCTCCAGCAGCCGCTTGCCAATCTTGTCCTGGATGTCTTTGATGGTGTGCTCCAAACTTTTCATGACTGCTTGGCCCTTGAGCACCTCGACTGTGTACGAGTTGGTTGCTGCGGGCATGATGATAAACGCCACGACGGTTTTCTTCGAGCCGTTGGCCTTCAGACGCGCGTTCAGGCGGGCAAGAGCCTCAATGTACATGTCGGCACCCTTGTTGCGGTACTCGTAGCGGCCTGAGATGAAGAAGTAGAGCGTGTTGTCGAGATCGAAGTCGTAGTGGCCGTAGAAATGGCCGCGCACAAACTCCGAGATTTTGTCCTTGTTTTCGGCGTGCAGGTTCTGGAATTCGTGCATTGCACTAAATTTCACAACATTGAGACCATTAGGCACCACTCCGTCGGGCTTGCGTTTCAGCAGATGCTCGCTTTCGAGCGCAGTAATGTGCGAAACGGTCGTGAATACGTCACATGCGTGTGCAGCCGCCCGCTCCATGCAGTAGCGGTGATAGATGCCGCGCTTACCGGCCTCAGCATCGACATCGAAGTTATCGAGATTGTTGTAAAAGTCTACATTGCCCGCACACAGATAGCGGCCCAGCAGCGTAGCATGCGTCGTAAAAATAGTGGTCAGGTCAAGCTGGCGCTGGCGACACAGCGGAAGGGCTACACCGGCTAGCCACTCGTGGAAGTGTGCTACCACTGCTTGTTTCTGGTTGCGATTCACATATTCGCCCAGGAACCAAGCGACCACGTAACCAAACGCAATAGCCTCGCTGGATTCGTGATCGTGATCCGGCGAAGGGATGCCCGCAACAGACCACAAGTCCGCTTTCCACTCACCCAAGTACCCGTAGGTTGAGTTCATATCGAAAAGAATCACGCGAGGTGCTCCATCAATCAACCAGCGGCCGTACATGTACTTAATGCCGCGGGCCGACATGGACTCGAGGGTGGCCTTCAGGTGCGGATCTGTAGGCTCTAAAGGCTCGACCTCCATCTCTGCGCTCCGGTGATTGAGCTTTCCAATCAAATAGTAGCGTTTGCCATACTCCTTGCTAGTGACAGGTGCTTTTGTTTTGAGAACGGAGTAGATGCCGCCCACACGATTGGCAACTTCTGTTGCTACTTCGAACAGCAGGTGGTCTTTCACGTTTCTAGTCATTTCTGCGAGATTGGAATTTCAGCTCGGGATCTCGCGGTCGTGGGACTCGAGACCAACTTTCACAAAATGTTAAAGTGGAAGGAAAGATGGCAAAGGTGGCCCCCACCAAGTCTTCAGCCCAGTTGTGGGGTCAGTTTGTGGGAAAGGAACAAGGGCTAGGGCGCATACGTTGAGCCAGCGCGATAGCTTCTATGATACGAGTACTGAGCGAGCGCCTAGGCACAGTGGCCTGTGTACGAACAATGTCGAATTTTCTCGAGTTTCGCTCGAAAAATCTGCCGTGATTTAGCCGCAAGCCTTCGAAATCCATATTATTCACCAACAGCCAGAAAACAATTGGCTCGATGGCTTGCCTCCGGTAACCCTTCGATACGAAGCCTAAACGGGAGCGGGTGGGCCGGACTAATGCAGGCAGTCCTAGGCAGAACCGCAACCCTGATCTGTGTTTGACCTAGTTGCCATGGCAGACGGGGTGGTGGTCAGAGGCCGGCCTTGATGCCAGCTTTTGCAAGTTTTGGTGGGCTCCGCGAGGTGGTATCCAAAAAAAAAAAAGTTTTTTGGGCGAGTGACGCTCGCCCCAGAGCCTAGCAAATAGGTATATACAGGTTTGTGTTTGAGTGATGATTCAAATTGCACTACGGCCTGTACCTCGCTATCGTATCCTTCTTCAAAGCATAAGGTCTATTGGCCTTGGAGCTAGTCACATATGTATGCAAGCACTGTGACGTCTGGGGTTTGAGGGCTTTTCACGCCTCTACTATAATATCTGTGATATAATGTCTGCGGTCGTATGCATGAATAGTGTTGACAGTGTCTGTTGACATTGTTTGTGTACAATGTCGGTGAACAATTTCTGTTTATGGAACCTGTGTACGGCATAATCTAGTGTGTAGTTATTGTCATCGAGCTGCTTGAATGCCCGAAAATGCAAGACCCCCGGCTCAATTTGGCCAGGTGAGGATGAACACACGAACCATAAACAGATGTAAAATTCAAGCCTATTAAGTTGAGAATTTCAGGCCGTAAGTATTGAAAGAGTAATGTCAGTCCCATTGAATTTGCGAATTTTGTCTGCCATAATAAACTCAAGCCTGTCCAAGGGACGCCGGCCCAATCCCTATCAGATTAATTATGTTATCAACTCAGCGAATATTAAGAACAACTCCCACCTCGGAGCTTTAGGTTTACCCCGGATTGACCTCGCTCTCGCTTTCATCATTCCCAGCGCATTTCTGTCCTGGCGGATAAAAACAAAAGTCAGATAAGAATATGCTCCGATATCGCACCGGACAATCTTGCACAGGCGTGGCGCACTCGCCGTTTCTCGATAATCGGCTGGCGGTTTCGTCAGCAGCGAACTTCGGCCTTGTCGGCAAAGGAGCGCTGAGTATTTTGGATATCCAACCAAATGGAAATATCCAGGCATTCCGCACATTCGAAACCCCAGATGCATTGAACGGCGTGGCCTGGTCAGAAACTCATGAAACTCAGCTTGTGGTGGCCGGAGGGGACGGCAAAGTTCGACTATACGATGTGCAGGCTATGCAGCCTTTGGAGGTGTTCCAGGGCCACCAACAAGAGGTTTTTTCGGTGAATTGGTGCCTACAAGACAAAACTGTTTTCTGTTCGTCCAGTTGGGATGGTTCCATTAAAGTTTGGCGCCCTGGCCAGCCCACGCCTATTGCGAGCTACGAAACTTCGCCGAGCAATTGCATCTATCAGGCCAAATACAGCCCACACACGCCGCGAGTTCTGAGCGCTAGCGCGGACAGTACCGCCAAAGTGTGGGACCCGCGTATGCCAGGACCAGCCATGACTATAAAGGCCGTTGCTGCGGGGGATTGTCTCACTGCCGACTGGAATCGTTACGATCCACAGCTAATCGCCACGGGCGGAGCTGATCAGATAGTGAAAATCTGGGACTTGCGGAATGTTGCTGCCCCAGCGAATGAATTGAAGGGCCATCAGTTCTCAATCAAAAGCGTCAAATGGTCCGCCCATCGCCCGGATATACTTGCGTCTGTCTCGTATGACATGTCTGTCAAGGTGTGGCAGAACACGCCGCGAAATATTCCCTCCACTACTCCGATTCTGCGGGAGTTTACACATCACACTGAGTTTGTGACCGACCTTGACTGGAGTTTATGGGGCGAACCTGGGTGGCTGGCCACTGTGGGATTCGACCAGTGGTGTTATGTTTGGAAAGGACACAATTAGGTGCGCATGTTGGACAAATGTATGGGAAATTGATAAAAGTATTAAGTTAACGGCAAATTAGCGTCAAAGGGAGAAATCTGTCCTGCGTAGCAACCCAGCCCTCTGCTTCTCGATATGCAAACTGGTGGACATCAAAAAAAAACATTAATACAAATCAGAGCTATAAATATTAAACCACATACAAACGACGCGGCTCAGCCAAACAAAGCAGCCTCGTCTTCTTCTGCGGTTGTGGGCAGCAACTTCTCTTCCTTCAGAAACTGATTGGAGAACGAGTTGAGATCGTTGAGGAAATCAGACTCGCCCAGGAAATACGATGGGTCCGACTGCTGCATGCCGTTCAGGCTTGGCTCAAGCATCAAATCCTTAGTATCCACCGAAAGAGCCAGAGACTTTTCGTCGTGCAGCTGGGAGGGAGCAATGCTCGACGACTGCAGACTCAGATTGTTGAGATCAGGAATGTCCAGCACGTCCTGGCTCGGGTCCAGCAAGTCGTTGGTCCAATCATCGGCACCCAAATCGCCCAACATGCTGTACGAGGCATCAACTTTGGTTCCGAACGCAGGAAGATCGAGGTTCGAGTACTGGTAAATGTTGTTGTTGTTGCTGGCGGAGATAGAGTTGGCCATGTTATTGTTGCTATTATTGTCGGAGACAGACGAGTTGGTCCCAAGCCCGTTGAGAGATCGGCCCGACTTGAGAGGCGGACTGCGACTTAAATTGTTGTAAGATGCGGAGCCGGAAGTGCTATTAGTGCCACTGGAGAGGCCCGAGCTGGAGGACATGGCATTGGCAGGAACGCCGTAGGTACCTTGTGGCCCGTTTCCGAGACCCATCATATTGGGCGAACTCAACATGTTGCCATGATGGCCCAAGCTTGAGCCTATAGAGGACGTGTTCATGCTTGGCGTGCTCATAGAAGTCGCACTATTTGACAGGCTCATGTTGGGGCTCACGCTCGCGTTGTTCATATTGTTCATATTGTTCATATTGTTCATATTGTTGATGTTGTTCATATTGTTCATATTGTTCAGGCCGTTCATGTTATGGGCATTCAAGTTGTGATTGGAGGCGTGATTGTGGCTGCTATGGCCATGGCTATGCACGGATCCATGGCCATTCAAACTGCCGACTACAGAGTTGCCATTGCCGCTGTAGAATTCGTTCATCTGCGGATTAATCATCTGCAAGGAAGACATGACCTGATGCTGGCTCTGGGACCGGTTGCGGCTGCGCGAGCGGGACTGGCGGCTGCGCGACAATGAGCGCGTAGACTTGCGAATGCGGCCCTCGGGCTCGACTGCAAAATGTGTGGCCGGCAGACGGCCAACACGGCCCGAAGACGCCGCCGGGGGGTAGCTCGCAGGCTCAGCCGACGTCTCTTCGAAGTCCCCGTCGTCCAGCTTGAAGTCGTACTGACGCATAAGATGGTCCCACAGCGCCTCGCCATAGGCCTTGGGCGTCACGCCAGTCACATTGCGGAAGACGCGGTGGAAATGCCAGGGCGAGAGCTTAGCTTTCGAGGCCAGTTCTTTGAAGCCCAAAATTCCGCCGCGCTTTTTGCGGACGGGGGCCACCGGCTTCACTGCGGTCCCCGTGGCAGCTGACTGGATTTCTGAATCATGCACGGCTGTGATTACGGCAGACATGACGGCGAGCACAATGTGGCCACAAGCCTCGCAAATAAGCCGTGAATGGTTGAGTCCCGTAGACTTGGAGCCGTCGACGCGCGACGAGCGCTGCTTGGAGGCTAGCGGCTGGCGCGAGACCATGTGCTCCTGTATCTCATTTACTTTGAGATTGCCATTGTCCATGTGAAACACGTCCTCGAGGTTTTCGGTCTCGAAAGTGAGATCCAGCGTCTTGTTGACAGCTCGCATCACGGAGACAACGAGCTCTTTGCTCAAAGACGGCCGGCTGTTTTCTTCCTTGATGGGTAGAATAGGGCTCTCCAGCTTAATGATTGGCGGGGACCCGCCGCTGCCGGTACTGCTCGCGCCCGCACTGGCGGTGCTGCTCGTGCCGGTCCCAGATCTCGACATTTGATCAGAGGGGTATGCTCCGTGCTGCTGCGGGTGAAGCTGTTGAGCCTGAATACCGTGGGCAGTGCCTGACTGCTGCTTCTGCTCCTGGAGCTGTTGATGCTGGAGCTGATGGTGGAGCTGGTGCTCGGTCGCGAGGGACTGCGGCTGCGAGTGGGACTGGGTGGGCGACGAAAGTTCGGCCAACACGTCGCTATAACCGCCGAGGCCGAAGCCCAATGCGTCGGGTGAACTCATAATATTAAGTTGCTTCTCTTCTTTTCTGCAACTCACTCTTCTGGAAGGAGAGCGGTGATACTCAGATGGGTAGCGGAGAGAGCGAAAGTCTGGTTATGACGGATGCCCACTGTTTTTAATCTAGGAAAGATGCTCAAACAGCGAGGGGGGGCGTCATACCTTACCGCGCCGATGTGTGATGCAGGCCTGATGCCGCCCCCTCTGCTTATGAATAAACCTAACCTGCGCCCATCACCAATTCTACAAGTGGGCGGGCTGGATGCCGACTATAGACAAATGGACGGCGCACAATAGAGCGCACAATGGGCGTTTTTTTTCGGGACTCGATGGTGCTGGAACTATTTATAGGCATTATAGAAGTTTATGGGATCGCGACTTCACAATAACTGGCTAGCCCGCATGAGCCGCACAGCGCGGCTCTCGATCGCTGGAATTAGAACCATGCAAAGGTTTACCTTGGCTGTCATTAATCCTAACCTCGAGAGTTTGGCAGGCCCGGAAAGACAAGAACACTATGAAAGCTCGCGCCAAAACTGTTCTCCATGCTTGGCACACCAAAATTTTTACGGGCCGCTAAATTTGTCGGCGTGCAGGCGTGCCATTCCGCAAAACCTCCTCGTTTGGGTTTGCAAATATTGAGCAAGTTTCAAGATCAATGACATTTAACTGCCATTATCTGACATATGCAGCAAAGCGCCTCTCGATCTCCAGCTGAGCCCGAATAGGCTTGGGGACAGCAGTCGGCTGCGGCCAGGGTAACAGAGGTAGCGGCAGGAGCGTGCCTACCTCTCTGGTAGAGACAGCTATCCATCGGCAATGCAGGGTTTTAACGGCATCTACCCTGCATGGAGTGTAGCCCACTGCCAGCGCCTTAGCAGAAATTGAGTACCGTTATTTCCAACAAAACAGCACTACTCGCAATGTGTATGATAGTTTACAACTATACCTTCGTGAATAACTGGAAGAATCACATCCTCAGCGTGATCCAGCTAGGTGGCGTACGCAGAATAATCAGCTGGCTACACAAAGCGTCCGCAAATGCGTTTCTACGCATGCAAGCGATCGGCATAGAAAGTCGGCTGTTTCTCGAATCTGCACCCTTCATGCTGGCTCTACGCAGTATTCATTGAGAGTTTGAGCCTCATGAACCTCAAATCTGACTTTGACGCTGAGTATAGACACATTTTTTACATTAACTTGTCAGCCGAAGTCGTAAACAAGACCCGCAGGATCGATCGATCGGTGAACCATGTGGGCCTAAACAACACGCAGATAGGATCTGTAGGTGTGTCAGGCACTCAGGCACTACCGTGCATTAAGTGCGCAGTATTCGGCGGCTTCTGCCAGGGAATGGCGTTTTTCGACTCTTCGCTCGGGAAAAATATAGACATCCAGGGTAGCGAGGTAACAGTTTATAAAAGCAGGCCACCGTCAGAAACTTCAGGCAGGATTCTGAGTCTGCGCGATCGCCCGCGCCCCTTCCCCACTAGGCAATGTTTCTCCCAGCAGTGCTATGGATCACCGTAGTTTATGGAACGAATTGTTGCCAACTTTGAAGACGGTAGTTAGCAAACACTAGTATCCGGAAACCGACAGCTGATACATGTGGGGCGTGGTGTGACAGGGTGTTTGAGGTATGTTGGCGACGTCACAACTTATGCAGTGAGGTTTGTTTCATGTGGAGGAAAGAATAACATTAATTACCCGCGCCGGAAATTTCCCTTGAAACTCTATATTAAATAATACAATCATTTCTGGCTAGCCCGTCATTCGAATAAGGACTGCCCTTTGCTGGAGATTTGCTTGGCTTGGCTCCCATAGCGTCAATGTTGGGTCTGAGACATCTGGCCTGTCACGTATGGGTCGGAACTTTACCTTTCATATCTGCGCAGGCCGCTGCGCCAGATCGAAGTGACTACATGGTGCTTCGAATGATGTTCGCTGCTGGTTTGCGGTGCTTTTGATATTGACTTTCAAAGTTTTGAAGTTGCAACGCCGGCCGGGAAATAGTGTAGGATGGATTATAATGAAGACGCCAAGCTCGAAGCAACTGGTCAAAAGCGCTTCTATCCGAGCTTGCATACTGTTGGCCGGGGCAACGCTGTTTGATGTGGTTAGTAAAATAGCCGCGATAAATGCAGAAAGAGGCATCTTCTAAGCTCTTGTAGACTAGTAAAAGCCGCCATAGTGATTCATGTACAAGGAACCGGCAAGGTAAAGTTTACGAGAATAAAGCTCGCCCGCACTTTGATCTTTTTACCTGCCCAAGTAAGCCAGATCGATACATAAACTTAGTGTTCATGCGAATTTAAAGGAGAACTGAATGCTATTCTGGATTGCTAATTCCCGAGATAGAAAGGGTGAAGAAGCGCCTTTCGGCGTTTTGCAGAATTTCGATGCTCCGGATTGCAAACACTAATTAAGAGGTTATTTAGCTGTCGTTGGTTGGAGATTCCCGCGGCTTAATGCACCATCCCGTTCCGGGTGGGTTCCGGTTACGAAGGATATCATAACCAAACTTATAATTTGTACCAACTTTACAACAACGCAAGAGTTTGCTGCCACCGAGACGACAGTACCAGCACCCAAAGGTGATCTTGGTCATGGGGACAAGTGATATCAGTCGAAGCACTCTGCATGCACATACTGCTACCTCGAAAGGGATAAAAATGCCTTAAAAACCTCGCTACTAAGATACTCTCTGGGAGCATTTGAGTGAGGCATTTAAAAATATGTGTCACTGGCTTCGATGAATTGTTTCGACTGAGCGAAGAAACAACGACGGTATTAGCGCATACTCGTGCGCGCTGCTAGTTTAGAATATAGAACCTCTCTGGCAACGTCCAAAGGTGGATGCACAAGGAACTCAATGTTTGCGAGCAGATGTATTGCGCAGCCCTAGACCGTGTGTCTTGCGGAAAGAAGAAAAGATGGAAAGTGCAACGATCGGGCTGCTAAGGCTTGGAGTTTTAGCCAGCAAAAAACTCGCTCTGCTCAGGGGCTAGATTGTCCATGGTGACTCAAAATCATCAAAGCCTTCACTCAAAAAAGTTAAAAAGCCAATTAGGTGGTGTGCTTCAAGCATCGCCCCTCTGCAGGTTAAATTGTATTTACTGGGTCAAGCTACAGCACGGGCAGAAGTTTTGCATCACGAATGAGCAGAACATTAGTCGACATAGCTCAACAATTCAGCTTATGTCTTGCAATAAAATACTCATGCCCATTAAGTTTTCAATTTGATCCGCAATTCACGGGGCTCATAATCTGTAACCTATGAGCGCTTACCAGCCTGCCCTCAACTGTGAGCTCAGTTCAGGCTCATGCACAAGCATAGACTGAAGCGTAAGCAGCCAGATCCATAACTCCACACGTTACATGACGGCTTTTGGCAAATTAGCGCCTCCGAAAGATGGTAAGTACACAGAAAAACTTAAGCGAGTACAAGAACGTGCAATTTAATTTACAAGCAGGAAATACTAACTCCGCTATAGCCAACCAGAAATGGAAGGGATCGATTGAACGAGCACTCACCTCGTGGGAGGCTGTAGATGAATGGGCAGATTATATCTCGTTTCTCGGCAAATTGACCCGAGCAATCAAAAGCGGAGGCAAAGACGGAGATTTGCCGCTCAGTTCACAAGTAAGTGAGGCACTGGCTCGCTGTTTAGAACCTTCTTTGCCGGCAGGGGTGCACCAGACCTGTTTGGATGTGTACGAGTCGATATTCCGAGTCATAGGTCAGGAACGCCTCAACGCGCAAATCAATGTTTGGCTACCCGGTTTGCTTCCAATGGTTTCATATGCTGCGTTTAATGTCACCCCAAAGTTCATCTCTCTGATTAAAGAATATGTCCTGGTGTGTCCCAATTTGAGGGAGCTCTGCAGGCCGCTGCTGATTGCGTGTTTGCCGTGCATCGAGGATGAAACATCAGAAAACTTTTGCGACATGCTGCAATTAATTGAGGATCTCAAGCGCGGCCTGTACGACAATGCCTTATTTTGGCAGTGCCTGCTTCTCTCAGTTATAACTTGCACAGAAGCTCGTTCCGGTGCGCTAGTTTATCTGCAACGTCATCTTCCTTCTTTCGCAGAAGAGACTGATGAAGCAAAGGAGATTATTTCGCCTGAGCCAGGTGTGTTTTTGCGGGCTTTGATGCAAGGACTGAAGGACAAAAATGTGCTGGTTCAGCGCGGGTTTCTCGATATAATTGCCAAGCAGCTGCCTCTCGACAGCTTTGTTCTGCAGAAATGTGTTGCTTCTGATAAGCAACAGCTGTTGCTGGCGGCATGTGCTACAGTTACTCGAAAAGACATGTCTTTGAACCGGAGACTCTGGAGCTGGCTCTTGGGTCCCGATCCGGAGGAAAGTGAGGACCAGCACATGTCACGCTCCGAGTACTTCCGAAAATTTGGTTCCGAACCACTGCGAACTGCCTTATTCGAGCTTCTGTTGAACCCCGAAACTTTTGCCGAAGGCTGCACAGTCCTCAATGGCGTCATGGACCGCTGGGAACTGGGCTCGGCACTCGTGCCGCAACTTTTCGTTCAAGTTATTGAGAGTGCACGGAATTTCGAGATACTGGCGCCAGCAAAGTCTTTCTTTGATTCAGTAGAGTCAGTTCAGATTTGGAAGGTTATACTCGACCTGATTGATCGACAACAGTTCGACCTCGTGTTGTTCATTGTTTCTGAGTTTGATCTCGACGAGGACATGATATTGAACCACGTGCCGCTGGCACTTTTGGCACTGGTACAAGCTTCGCAAACTGACAAGAGCTGGACTGCACTAGGCGAGAAGCTTGTGGCTCTTTGCCAGTCAATTTCTTTCGCCCCATTACAAAATGAACAGACAGCGTCTTTGACAAGTCCGGCGGAAACTATTAAGAACTACTACACACAGTGTATCGAGGCCGAGGAGTCGAGTGAGGAACTGAAAGTAACCAAACCTTTTGCTGAGGATCAGATCACGGTCTCAATCATGCATAAATTGTCTGATTTCTACGTCGATTCGAACCAGGACGATGCGTCGCTTCTTCTGCGACTCTTCCTTGAAAAACTGCCCCAAATCAATTTCAGGCTCGAGAAAGTGGTAGCCAAGCTTGTCATGGCCCGCACGCCAGACGCCAAGCTTTTTCAGGCAATTCACAAGACCATGTCGCGGCTAGAGTGTTTGACGTATGTCGACAATTTAGTCGAGTTCTGTTTCCAGACTTTTGCTAATTGTGGTCAAAGTCAGGTTGAGCTGATTCGTGACTTGTGGCTGGCTCATAAGACGTTGGGCAACTATTCGGTGCCTTCATCACTCGCGAAAATGTTCGCACAAGCCTCCAACCCGCCTGTTTACGTGGCCAGAGGGCTCTCGGTGCTTTGGTTCCACAGCATAGATCGCAACGATCATGCAGAACTATTGGCCAAACCAACGCTGTTGTTCTTAGATCTGCTAGTGGGTGACGATGCCGCCAGGACGGTTGGCAAATTGTACCTTCGAACCGCCATCATTCAGACTGGAACCGTAGATAAGTTGCTTCGGATGCAGGTGGACGGCATCAGAAGCTGCCAGGAGGACCATCCGCAGCTCAAGTACCGCGTGCGTCTTTTGCTTGAAGTTTTAAAAGAGGAGGAAGCCGCAAATGCTTTCAAAAAACACCAGAAAGCTGTGTCTGAGTTCCTATTCAACTGGTTTGAAACAAATTCGCCTCAAAACGTGGCGTTTAGCTCATGCCTCGACCTGCTGCGCGAGATCAAAAGGACAAAATCCTCGCTCAGTGAGTTCCTGCTTTTGTTAATGGCGAAAAGCCATCAGGAAATTGCACCGAACTTCGCACTCATTTCATTCGCCGCTTCTATCCTGCCCGAGACTGCAATCAGCGAGAAAGCGCTGATATTTGGCAATCAGGATTCGTTGGCGTTCAAAATTTTCCAGTTTTTGGAGGACGTTATTGCTAAAGTCAACAGCGATGTCGATTTCATCGCGTTGTCCAGGCTTCTGGACCAGTTCTTGAGAGTGTTTCATCTCAGCATCGCCCAGGTCATCCTGCCCATTACGAGTTCAATCATCAAACGATTGGACCGACTTGATACGAAAATCAATCAAAACACAACCGCAAGCTACGGGGAGACTGATAGCGAGGTACAGCTGCTTTTGAATCTCGAGAAAGTGCTGGTATCGGCGTTCCAGATTCTTTACAGCGTGGATCTGGACGACTCCCAGCTCGGCCAGGGCCAGAGTCAGGGTCAAAATTATAGTCAAACCCAGAGTCAGGGTCAGAACCAGACCGGTGCTACATCTCATTTACTCGGAAACGTCATCTCGGGCGTATTTTCTTTGGAATCGCCCACGGAAAAGTCCGCAGTAGAGACAGGAAGGGTCATGCTGTTTCAGGCTATGGATGCGGCTATGGCCAAATGTTGTCAATACTGGCTACTTTTAGAAGACGCCCGCAAGCTCACGCAGACTCAAAAAGAGTATTCGACCGCTTTACACGCGACAAGTCGGCTGAAAACTCGCGTTCGCAAGCTGACGGCGTTGCTGTACAAACAGAATGCCAGCGAAGCCATCCGTTTAACTACAAAGTATCTGCCTAGCGTCAAGCTCGCAGTTAAAATGGTCCACTCTTATGAAAACTCGCGTCACCAAGACACAGTACAGAGCTTACTTCATGAGATTTTGCGTACGAAGAAAGGCGAGGCTGATCTAGTGGACGATGTACCCGACCAGTGGCGCCCTCTCTCGGTTCTGGTTGAGTATGTTGGCAGCTTGGAGCCAGACGTGATTGAGGACGTGTGGCCACGGCTGCAATCATTTTTGCACGAATGTAATCTGAAAAGCGCTCAGCACAGCAATCAGCTTCCTGAGCTTCTGCATTTGTGCGTGGTGTTGGCCTATAAGCTTGAGAAATCGAATTTGGCGCAGAACAAACGCGCGCGTCGCGATTTTAGTGACCTCTTCCAGAAAATCTTGACCTCGACGCTTTCGGAACTTCCAGTTTCCAAATTAGTGGCGGACTCGACGTATAGCCTGCTAAATCTTGTGCCGAACCTTGCCGTCATCTTGCCCGAACAAGACAAACAGTCTCTTGCCCACCAGAAAATTTTGGCTGCAACATTGAGTGTAGCAGTTCGCGAGCCCGATTGGTCAGTAATCGCGGTTTCGACTTTGAAGCTGTTGCACTTGATTGTCACCTCGTGTCCCACACCTCGCACCTGGAAAGTGTTGGTCGGCGATATGATTTTTGATCTGCGGCTGATGAACTTTTCAGTGGAGCAAGCGGAGGTTTTCTTGCCATCAGTCTACCAGTGGTCTCTGCATGACAAGGAACGTCTGGACGATTTCTTAAGCCGTATTGCAAAGTACGGCTCCAACAGCGTACTTTTCGGCTGGTCGAACTCACAAAAACTTGCAAACCTCAATCTCACACGGTTGGCATTCATTCTGCTGTCAGGAGACGTGCCGATTGCCTACTCGAGTCTCGTCAACCAGTTATCCGCAATGTGGGATGCCGGCTCGGTTTCGCATATCTGCACTCTGTTGCGTGCAGCTGTTTTCAAACGAGAACAGGCACAGCTTTCGAGCATCTACAGTTTCATGAGTTTTAAACTGCAAGAAGTGTTTGGCGAGCTGCTGCAGGCCTTAAACAATCAAGCGAAACAGAAAGACTTACAGAATACTGAGGCGGTCGAGCAGTTGATTGCCGCTTCTAAGCTGCTAGATTTTGTGCTGACAATTAACAGCGACCAATTTCAGAATTACGAATGGCTGTTCATCTGCGACAGTACTGATGCAATCCACCCTAGCGACGAAAAACGCACTGGAGATGTGATTGATAAACTAGCGGCTGCGCGCGCGATTTCACGAATCGATTCGGTGCCGTATAGCGGTATTGAAACGTTCCAAGTTGGTGACAAACGCAGACCGATTATGCCGGCGAATTGCACTCTACACGACCTGCACGTCTTCTACAACCAGCTATCCATATCGTTTTACGAGAGTCTCTATGCGATGACGTCGGTAGATGAGCAATTCTGCAATGATTTGTTGTTGCGAGACATGTTTAGTGGTTAGTTGTATATACAAATGCTACGAAGCGAATAAATAGTTGTATTGTCGAGCCTTGCGAGCTAAATGGAGAATGCCATCAAGGAGTTTTGCTCGCATAAAGCAGAATTCCCTCGACTGAATCTTGAAATGTTAGAGCTTACGAGTCGAGAAGGAGCGCTTCGTTGAGATTTCGAGCGTGCAGTCACAGGCTTCAGATGTTTCTTTCGAATCTTAAAACAGTCAGAAACTCGTAGCCAGCCTTCCGACTGCCCAGATCAGTAACCTTCAAATTAAGTTTCGATGCTCTCTCTTTGACTTCGTTACAATTGTTGCGGGCACAAAATAAAATGTAAGCTGCGCCATGTAAGCTTAAAATCGAGTTCAGCGCATCGATCACAAGGTTTGTGACTTCCATGCCATCGTTGCCTCCATCCAAGGCCAGATCCAGCCACCTGTCATCCGTCTCTGTGCTTGGCCGGTCTGGGACACTTTCTGTTGGCACATAAGGCGGATTAAAAAGCAGAACATCGATTGAAGCCTTCCTGAATGGGCTGAGACTCGCCCGGATTAGGTCTATTCCGGGATGCTTGGGGTCGATGTTTCGGTTCCAGGTGCTTTGGGTGGTGTTCAAGGCGTGTAAATTGAGGTCTGTAGCGCAGAACATCGCATTGGGGTTGATACTATGACAAAAAGTCGACACAATGCCTGAACCACATCCGATTTCGAGAACGAGAGGACATATGAGGCTCTTAATATATGTCTGGTCTTTTTCGAGGCAATCCAGCAGAAAGAACGAGTCCTCGGCTGGCTCGTACACTTGCGGATGGTCCTCCGTGTAGGGTGTGGGCAGCATTTGATTTCAGTTTTTGGGTTCAGCTTTCGGAATGTGACAGGATGGAGTCTTATTGAATCGGATTGAGGAATGTCTTTCGTTATTAGAGTGAACGGTTACGTGAGATAGCCCAAAGTAAAGATGGATGGTGATCAAGACACGGATTTTGATATAGGAAAAAAATCAAATAACACAAACGGTTGTGTCTAGTCTCTTGACTTTTTTAGGAACCATGCTTTCCGTCGATATGCACACGGTCCCAATTAGTTGCCGGAAGTCATGCGATGTATCGAGCTGTCATTGAGCCCATGAGGCAAACAAAAAAAAAGTAGCTCGAGCTGAGTTACAACGTACCAAAACATATTCTAATTTGTCCGGAATCATCCTTCACTTATTTTGCAGAAATATTTAATGATTTCACGGCCCTACACGAGCTGCTAGCTATGCCAGTGGCCTCACGACTCCCAATTCATCAGTGACGTAACGATCTCGACCCCCCGAATCTCTAGTAATGTCCAACTTCATGGACGAAGACGAGTCACCGTGGGCTGCCCAGAGCTCAATTTCGGGCGCTATTGGCAGTTCCTTGGACGCTAATTTTGGAAATGATGCGCTTAGCTCGCCTTGGGGTGTTACTGAGGCGCAGCAACCACACGATGGCGGCTTCGAAGGCGAGACAGCCCACCCAGAAAGCAATCCCTATGACCTACCCTCTCGAGCAATTGACTCGTTTCCCGAAGCAGAGACAAGCTTGAACCCATTAGACGTTTTGACCACAAAAACAACGCCCAAGGAGCTGAGCTTCAAGCCTTCTGAGCCCCAGACCTCATCAGCAGATTCGCCGAAACGTAAGAAACGACCACATCGTAAGGGCACAGTGAACTTTGAAGCGCCTGGAGATGATCCATTGGGTGCTGCCGAACTGAAGCCCACCACTTCACAGTCTGAACCTTCGGGTAAACCTCAATTGGAGGATATTTCGTTGGCGGCAAGTGTCATTGCCCCGGCAACCACTGGCACGACTATCGGTGACACAAGCACCAGTGGCAAAGCCAACGACACCGATGAAGTATTAGCAGCGATGTCGAAAGTGCATCTTGAGAATAGCGAGCTGGCTCAAAGCGTGTATGGAAAAGACAAGATCCCAAAGAAGCTGGTGGATTTGGCCAGTAAGGAGGGGCTCAACCCCTCGCGAGCCAATTATACCAAGCGCGAATTCGATATTATTTATGCACCGGTTTCATTTGACGTTCGCATAGGTGACCCCTCCCGAATTGGGGATCTGACTTCGGCCCACACTGTTTACACAGTGACCACCAACACTGAATATGACAAGTACCCGCGTTCCTCTACGGTTCAACGCCGGTATCGCGACTTTAGATGGCTGTACAAAGCGTTGGTGCACAACCATCCGGGAATTATTGTCCCTCCGCCGCCGGAAAAGCAGCTTGTGGGTCGTTTCAATGACGAATTTGTCGAGCACAGACGCCTGGGGCTCGAGGTGATGGTGCAGAAAATGGTCTGCCACAAGGACCTCTATCAGGACGCAGACCTGGCCGCTTTCTTGACCAGCGAAAATTTTTTGGAGTACCTCGAGACTCGCGTGATTTCCGAGGAAGAACTCGAACAGACGTCTGGAACGTCCACAAAAGGATTCATGTCTTCTTTGGGTCTCATTGGCCGTAGCGAAGAACCTGACACTTGGATAGCGAACCAACGGGCGAAGCTTGACAAAACAGAGAACGATCTCAAAGGCATTTGCCGCAGCGTAGACCACATGAACGCACAGAGGCGGGAGCTTTACGAGTCGTTCCAGGAGTTTTCCAGCGTGACTTCTGCTCTGGCGGTGGTTGAGCCAACTCCCAAACTCGGCAAAGCACTGAGAGCGTTTGCTGCAGTTTCCGAAAAACTTTCGTCGAACTACGCGCGGCAAAGAGACCAGGAAATGCTGACCGTTGCTATGCGCTTACAGGAACAGCTTCGACTGGTTGGAAGTGCCCGACACACTTTGGACTCTCGCCAGAAAATCTCGCATTCGGTAACCCAGGCAGGCTCCGAATATGATCGTCGCGTCAGCCTGCTTGAGAAAACTCAGCGCCAGGGCCGTACCCAAGGGGACAGAATCGCCCAGCTTGAAGAAGAGGTCCAAGCGCAGAAAGAGAAGCTTGAAAGTTTGCAGAAGCAGGCTCAGGATATTGAAGCTACAGTCAAGCACGAGATGCTGCGAGTTGAGAAAGAATCTCAGGAAGACCTACGCAACAGTCTAGAAACGATCATGGAGTCGATGATCGAGTCTCAGAAGGAAGTCATCGAGTCGTGGGAGACGATCTATGCTCAGTTGAACAGGTAGAAGCTAAGAGCACGTTCCTGAAAGTTGAGAATTATTTAGTAGTGGATCATTTGATCCTTCAAGATTTGGATAGCTAGTACAAATTTTCCAAACGGTCACCACGAAAATCAGGAAGGCCAACTGTCCATATATTTATATTCGCAATGGCCACGCATAATTTTACCACGGATTCGGCATTCCCCTATCAAATTAATTCACTAATGAAAAATTTCCATCTATTAAAATATAGCACCATCCTGATCTTTACGAACTACGAACGTTCACAATGTCCACAATACAGTACTAACCTACGGACCAGCGAAACCCAGCTTTGTAAGTAACATGTCTACTACTGGCGAAGCGGAAACTATGCCGTTGCAGGTGTTTACCACTGCAGCGGCGCTGCTTGAGTTGGTTGATAGTAAGTTTTCGATTTCACGGAGATGTTAGTTTGTCTAGTTCGGTTTTACTGCTTGCAAATCCTTTAAGCAGTTCAAACGGAGCCGAAACGCAACTGCTCCGTCCTGCCAAACACAGGTACCCCGACCAGAAACCGGTCCAGAACTAACCCAGAAAAAGTCTTTCTCGCACTAAGAGATGGTCGTACGTTTGTTGGAAACATGCGAAGCTTCGACAGCTACGGAAATATCGTTGTGCAGGACACAATCGAGAGAATTATCCATGCCGGCAAGAAGGCAGAGACATACCGTGGAGTTTGGATTGTCCGTGGTGAGAATATTGCGCTTTTGGGCGAAATTGATGCCAGAAAAGACGATGAGACTGCCAACCTTCCAAAAGCTGCGTTCGAGGAGCTTGAACAGCTGAGGGCACGGGCCAGATCGGAGGAGATTGCTGCTAATAATGGCCGTTTGGAGCAGCTTCTCTCGCACGGACTCGATGATTTCCGCGCTCAGAACTGTGCTGCTGAGTTTTGAAGGATTAGAAAGTCTATGCGAGTGTGATTTGCGAGTGAATCTGGCCAGTAGATCTGCGTGCCGATAGATGCGTCGCATTCTTCAACATTGGCGCATTCTGTTCGTCAAAATTCAAGCCAACCTGTAGAGCAAAAGACAAGCACAAACCATATATATAAATATAATAACAAAAAAGGACCCCTCTATCTCCGAACTTGACCGCCAGCAGCTGTACTCTGCCGGCGCCATCCCGCTTACTCACGGCCGGGTAACTGTGATTTTTCACACACTCTTCAAAACCTGAAGCTCTTAGCAGCAGGATTTACTCAGCGGACGCCCAAAATGACTGTCGTTCGGAAAGATCTGCAGGTTTTCCTCGGCAAAAAGAACTTCAAAGGTCTTTATACGGCGAATCCGCTGGCCAAGACTCCAGCATACGCCAAATTCAACCGCCAAACAACCTACACAAAGGCCTGGCCTATCAAGCCATGGCATCGCCGCGGTAAACAGATGGTGGACTGGTCTCAGGTGTTTGCCTCAAGAAACGCCGAATCTACACGGGTTCCGTTCGCTGACAACAAATTTACGAAGTCAAACCGGATTGTGGGTGACGATTTGCGGGCAAATATCTGTGTCGATAGCGCAAATGGCGAAACGACGCAGCAGCTGTCATTCAAGTATGGCATTGCTGTCCCGCGGATAGATGCCATTTTAAGGCTGGAAAAAGTTACTCAAGCGATGAGAGAAAAGGTAAGTTATAACAAAAACAGAGTGGGAACGAAGTGAGAAGAACTGGAAGGCCGGAACGAGAACGAAAATGAACCCGAGAACAGCAGTGATGTTTAACGATTAGTCTTTAAGATGCCTAGGCGTGTGACTCCATCATACCCATACCTGAGCCAACTCGATGATTCTTTTTTGAATTCTTTCACCTGGGTTCGAGTTTCTTATTTATTTTGTCACCTGCACCCCCTGCCCCCGGAAAAGCAAAAACTAACCCAGAACGAGATCACAACCGAGATGAAGAAAATGTCCAAACACATGCGGTCTCTATTCGACGAAATCACAGTCAACAGAAGCGGTATTCCCGAGCGTCCTGTAGACAATCTGACGGAAATTCCTGTGCCGAAAGAAGTCAAACAACAACGGTTTCTCTCGATTGCTGAATCCGAACCCTTCGGACCTGTAGATGCTGCCCGAGTGCTCGATATCGAGCCGGCTGCCACCACTTTGGAGAAGCTTTCACAGGTCGCTGAGCCTGAGTCTGAGCAGACCAAGAAGAGCAAGCCCTTCTCGTTCTATGCAGCGCAGTACGAAGGCGATCGCTCGCTTTTCAGATTCACAGATGCCAAGGTTGGAAATGTTGGTTTCAGATATGGTGCTTCCCGGGACGACAAAAAGCACGGTCGCAGAGTTCGCTTCTTGCCTAACGGTAACAAGACTTATCCTTTGCCCGAGCATTCTAAATAATTGTATATAATAAGTGAGAGCTTACAAGTAGCTGATGAAGCTGGAAGTAGGTGATTATCATTCTGATTGACAATTCGAGCTCGACCCACCAGATTTATTATTTTTTTGAAGGCCCTTTCAAACTGGTGATGCCTTAAGTCGAGGTCGCTCTATCAGAACAGTCCTTCTTTTTCGAAAGGTGCATGATGCCTAGGAACAGATTCGGGTAAGATTCGAATGGCTTAGCCCAATCTAGAAAAAGCTGAGAGCATGGCCAGAGCTGTGCAATTTACAGGGTTTAGAACATTTCCACCATCCAAAAAGATAGCTCGAGAATCTTGAATGAGCTCGCGCTAGTTCGGTGTGCTAAGGCTCGAGGCGGAATGCATCCCACGCCAGTAGTTTTGTAGTTCGAAGATTCTTGTTGAAGTTTACTGAATAAAGAATAGTGGCAAATAAATTAATTGAAAAAACACGGCTAAAGATTTGGCGAGAAATCGTTTACAAGAGACACAGCTGATAAATGTTAACTATCAGCACGAGGATTGCGAGCAAGACCACGAGAATAGTGAAGCTGTTTGTGTTGTGAAGGGAGCCTATATCCGACTCAATGCCAAGCAAAGAGTGTACGTAATTGTGAAAGGCAAGAATTGGAAACAGCAAAGCAGCGATCATCATCAGAATAGAGAAGACCTTCGCCGCTGTTGTTTCGGCCTTGGTGATGAAGGACGAGGCCGCCAGAGTCACTGAAAGTGCGCCCTTAATGGCATTCAGAAAGTTTCTCTCACTTGCGCAAAAATCTCTGGCCTCGCTCGTGTCGTTTTCTGTGTGTATAGAACGGTAGGGTGGTATTGCGTGCCGAATAGTTTCTGTGAATCGCATTTGCAAGAGGATCACGTCATTGAGGCCGGGGTATCCTAGCTATAGTGCTGGAGAAGTGTAGGTGTGGTGTCGTGCAGGTAAGAATTGTTATGCATTTGAGGCTTTCATTTTATTTGAGAAAAGTTCGTGATAAGTTACGAGCGAGTAGTCTGATTCACAAGTAACGTTGATTTGTGCCAAGCTCAAGCTGTGAGGACCCGGGTGGTTTTGTGGAGATTGTCGAGATATGACCTAGATCATTTACACGCGCAGCTTGAACTACGATTGGATGTGCTTCACTGTAACATTCAGTGGTCTCTTCCCCCAAAGTTCATTTCCAGCAGCCAATGTCTATAAGAAGTAGTTCTAAGAATAGAAGCAGCCAGAATTCACTGTTTAGCGTTCGAGGAACGAATAAGGCAGTCCAATGTGTTTGCAGGCAATAGCCAGACGCTTAATTGAATGTCCAAAGGAACGACAAACTCTCAACAATCGAATATGTCTGGAGATACCTACTTACAACCGGTTAGGCGCACTGGCCAATCCTCAACCCTGAATACCACTAGGGTTCGGACCCCCGCGAGTGACAAAGCAGGGGTTGCTGGCGGGAGACGTGTCCAACCTACTACTCTGATAGATAACCATCTAGTCACCTACCAACCAAAACAAAATGGCCGGGCTACCTATCAAGTTCCAGGAGAATCTGGTGCTAACGTCGGTGGGGGTCCCTGAGTCGGCGATTGGCTTTAACTCGTGCACGCTCGAAAGCGACCGCTTCGTTTGTGTGCGTGAGGAGGCAGCCTCCGGCAACCAGGTGGCCATCATCGACATGCACAACAACAACTCGGTGACGCGCAAGCCGATGTCTGCCGATTCGGCGATTATGAACCCCACTGAGGAGATTATGGCGCTGCGCGCGCAGAACACAGTTGTGCAGGTCGTGAATCTGGCTACAAAGCAGCGGCTCAAGAACACGACGATGTCCGAACCGATCACGTTCTGGAAGTGGGTCTCGCCGTCGGTGCTAGGCATTGTGACACGTCGCAGCATTTACCACTGGAATGTGCACGACGCGTCGGAGGCAGCGCCAGTGAAAGTCACGGATGTGCATGCCAACTTGCTCGATGCCCAGCTCATCAACTATGAACAGAGCCCCACTGGCCAGTGGACGGTGCTGACTGGTATCAGCGATGCTGGCGGCTCGGTATCTGGCAAGATTCAGCTTTTTTCGAAGCAGCGGGGCATTTCGCAATTTATCGAGGGCCACGCTGCCGGGTTTGCCTCGCTCAAGCTTGACGGTGCCTCGGAAGACACGCAGCTGTTCAGTTTTGTAAACCGCACCGAGGCTGGCGGCAAGTTGCACGTTATTGAGATCGATCACCAGGAGAACCAGCCCGTCTATGCGAAAAAACAAATCGATGTGTTTTTCCCGCCCGAGTTCCAGAACGATTTCCCGATCGCGTGCTCGGCAGCCAAAAAATACGGCATCCTGTACATCGTCACTCGCATGGGTTTCATCCATCTGTACGACCTGGGCTCAGGCACGGTTATTTTCATGAATCGTTTGTCGAGCCACCAGGTGTTCACCGCCACCAAGCACGCCGACAAGGGCATTGTAGTGATCAACCGAGGCGGCCAGGTCCTGCAGGTCGAGCTCAATGAAGATACGGCCGTGCAGTACGTTTTAAACAACGGTAGCGCCGAGGTGGCCCTGGCCCTGGCGTCACGGGGCGGGCTGCAAGGCGCAGACAGCCTTTACCAGCAGCAGTTTGAGGCGCTGCTGGCTGCAGGCCGCTACGGCGAGGCCGCCAAGATCGCTGCCTCGTCCCCTCGCGGCTTGCTGCGCACATCGGCAACGATTCAACGGCTCAAGAATGTGCAGGCCCAGCCTGGCGAGGCGTCGCCGATTCTGCAGTACTTTTCGTCGCTGCTGGACCGCGGCTCGCTCAACAAACACGAGTCGATCGAGCTGGCAACCCCCGTGCTGCAGCAGGATCGCAAGCAGCTGCTCGAGAAGTGGATTCGCGAGAACAAGCTCGAGTTTTCTGAGGAACTGGGCGACCTGATCAAACCGCACGACGTCACTCTTGCGCTGGCCGTTTATCTGCGGGCCAACGTGCCGTTGAAAGTTGTCAGTGGGTTTGCCGAGCTGGGCGAGTTCGACAAGATTCTGCCGTACTGCGCTAAGGTCAACTACAACCCAGACTTCGCTGTGCTTCTCCAGAACATTGTGCGCTCAAACCCCGACAAGGGCGCCGAATTTGCCCAGTCTCTGGTCGCAAACCCGCAGACCGCCTCGCAAGTGAACCTGGATCGCATGGTCGATGTGTTCCTGGGCCAAAACCTTGTGCAGCAGGCAACGGCGTTTTTGCTCGATGCGCTCAAGGACAACTCGCCCGAGCACGCGCACCTCCAAACCCGGCTGCTCGAAGTCAACCTGATGAACGCGCCGCAGGTGGCCGACGCGATTCTCGGCAACAGCATCTTCTCGCACTACGACCGTGCCCGCATCGCTGCGCTTTCCGAGAAGGCGGGTCTCTACCAGCGTGCGCTAGAAAATTACGACGATCTCAAGGACATTAAACGTGTCATTGTCCACGCACACCAGCTGCCCCAGGACTGGCTCGTCACGTATTTCGCCAACCTGACTACGGAACAGACTCTTG
Organism: Wickerhamiella musiphila; assembly: GCA_030558175.1. Taxonomy (NCBI): domain Eukaryota; kingdom Fungi; phylum Ascomycota; class Dipodascomycetes; order Dipodascales; family Trichomonascaceae; genus Wickerhamiella; species Wickerhamiella musiphila. The sequence goes on from JAJMSA010000021.1 coordinate 90,683, forward strand.
AGGTGCTCAAAGAAATGATGAAGGCCAACCCGAAACAGAACCTGCAAACCGTGGTGCAAGTTGCCATCAAGTATGCCGATCTCGTGGGCGCCATGAAACTCGTCAAGCTGTTCGAGGACTTCAAGACGGCTGAGGGCCTCTACTACTTCCTCGGTTCCATCGTTAATCTGACAGAAGACCCCGCCGTTGTATTCAAGTACATCACAGCTGCGACGTCGATTGGCCAGTTCTCGGAGATACAGCGCATCGTCAGCGAGAACAAGGTGTACAACCCCGAAAAGGTCAAGAACTTTTTGAAAGACGCCAAGCTCGCCGACCAGCTGCCGCTCATCACTCTCTGCGACCGCCACGGTTTTGTGCACGAGCTTGTTTTGTACCTCTACCAGAACCAGCAGTTCCAATTCATCCAGGTCTACGTCCAGCAGGTCAACCCGCAGAGCACGGCCCAGGTCGTTGCTGGCTTGCTCGATGTCGACTGTGACGAATCGAAAATCAAAGATTTGCTCGACTCCGTCGTGGGCCAGATCCCTGTCGAGCCGCTGGTTGCCGAGGTCGAGAAACGCAACCGCCTCAAGTTGCTGCTCCCTTTCCTTGAAAAGCTGCGCGAGGGCGGATCAAAGGAGCCCGCCGTGTACAACACGCTGGCTAAAGTGTTCATCGACAGCAACAACAACCCCGAAAAGTTTTTGAAGGAAAACGACGTGTACGAGTCGATGGTGGTCGGCAAGTACTGCGAGAGCCGCGACCCGTACCTGGCGTTCATTGCGTACGAGAAGGGCCAGAACGACCAGGAGCTCGTGCACATCACGAACGAGAACTCGATGTTCAAGCAGCAGGCTCGCTACCTCACTCGTCGCGCCGATCTCGCGCTGTGGGCTTCCGTGCTCGACAAAGAGAGTCTGCACCGCCGCTCGCTCGTCGATGCCGTGGTGGGCATTGCTGTGCCCGAGTCGCAGAACGCCGAGGCAGTTTCGGTTGTTGTGAAGGCATTTATGGCTGCCGACCTGCCCTCGGAGCTCATCGAGTTGCTGGAAAAAATCATTCTCGAGCCCTCGCCGTTCAGCGATAACGAGAACCTGCAGAACTTGTTGCTTTTGACCGCCATCAAGGCAGAGCCCTCAAAGGTCTCCGATCTGATCGACCGTCTCGACAAGTACGACGTCGACGAGATCGCCAAAATTTGCAAGGACTACGAGCTCAACGAGGAGGCGCTACAAGTCTACGAGAAGGCCAAGCGACCGCTCGACGGTATTGCCGTGATCACCGAGCACATCATGTCTCTGGACCGCGCCGCCGAGTACGCCGAGAAGCACGACGACCAGGAGCTGTGGTCGGCTTTGGCCAAGGCCCAGCTTGCCGGTCTGCGCGTTTCCGACGCTTTGAAGGCCTACATCAAGGCTGAGGACCCTTCCAATTTCTCGGAAGTTATCGAAGTGTCCCAGCGCGCGGGCAAGGAGGAGGAGCTCATCGACTACCTCAAGATGGCTCGCAAGTCGCTCAGAGAACCAGAGGTCGACGGCCAGCTGATCGTGAGCTATGCGATTCTCGGCAAAACCTCCGAGCTCAACGCCTTGGTCGACGGCCCCAACGTCGCCGATGTCGAGGCCGTGGGAGACCGTCTCTACGCCGAAGAAAAATTCGATGCCGCCAAAAAGCTGTACAGCTCGATCTCGAACTGGGCCAAACTCGCAACCACCCTGGTGCATCTCGACGACTACCAGGCTGCGGTTGATGCGGCGCGCAAGGCTTCTTCAGTGAAGGTCTGGAAAGAAGTGAACGAGGCGTGTCTCTCCAAGCGTGAGTTCAAGCTCGGCCAGATCTGTGGTCTGAACCTGATCGTGCACGCCGAGGAAATGCGCGACCTGGTGACCCGCTACGAGTACATGGGTGCTATTGACGAGCTCGTTTCGCTACTCGAGCAGGGACTCGGTCTCGAGCGGGCCCACATGGGCATATTCACCGAGCTGGCCATCGTCTTCTCGAAATACTACCCCGACCGCTTGATGGAACACATCTCGCAGTCCTGGTCCCGCATCAACATCCCCAAGGTCATCAGAGCAGCCGAGGCGTCGCACCTGTGGCCCGAGGTCGTGTTTTTGTACTGCCACTACGACGAGTTCGACAACGCCTCGCTGGCGATGATGGAGCACTCGGCCGACGCGTTCGACCACAAATCGTTTAAGGAGATTGTCGTCAAGGTTGCGAACCTCGAGATCTACTACAAGGCCATCTCCTTCTACATGCTCGAGCAGCCGCAGCTTGTTTCCGATCTGCTCGCCGTGCTTGCGCCGCGTATCGACGTTCAGCGCGTTGTTCGCATGTTCCAGAAGTCTAACAACCTGCCGATGATCAAAACTTTCTTGGTCACCGTCCAAAAGCAGAACCTCATCACCATCAACAACGCGTACCACGACCTGTTAATTGAGGAACAGGACTACAAGTCGCTGCGCGCGTCGGTTGATGGATTCGACAAGTACGATCCCATTGACTTGGCGCAACGTCTCGAAAAACACGACCTGGTTTTCTTCCGCCAGATCGCCGCCCACCTCTACACGAAGAACAAGAAGTGGAACAAGTCCATTGCGCTCTCGAAAGAAGACAAGCTGTGGGCCGACGCCATTCGCACGGCTGCCCAGAGCGGCCAGGCCCAGGTCGCCGAGGACTTACTGCGTTACTTCGTAGATATCGGCAACAAAGAGTGCTACGTCGCTACTCTGTACGCCTGCTACGAGCTGCTGCGACCAGACGTTGTGGAAGAGATCTCGTGGCGCCAGAATCTTGCCGATTTCACCAAACCTTACGAGATCAATGTGAAGCGCGAGCTGTTCGCCAAAGTCAAGGCTCTTGAGGCTGCTGAGGCGGCCCGCCAGGCCAACGCGCCGGCTCAGGAGGAGGAGGCTCCGGCCCCGCTGATGATTGGATACACGTACTAGTAGGCTGATGATTAAAAAAAGTAAATAACAATAGAGTATCATGAACTTTAAATGTAACGTTGAGTCTCCGGTGCTGCGCTTCTTCACGTGACTGTATTGTGGTGACTTCAATGTACAGCGGTTTCCGAATATTCTCAAAGACTTTATTTACTGAAATATAAGCTAGCGGGATCCCCTATTTACGCCAGCGAATTGACTCTCGAAATACAATCGCTTTTGGATCAGCTGCATGATTCTCGACACCTCCGAATTAGGCATTCCCACGGTCGCATGAGATATCTTGTCGGACAAATTGCACACATCATCGCCAATCCAGGTTTCTTGTTCGTGGAAAATTCGCCATAATGTTCAAAAGATGCTCATCGATCCGCAAATATTCATGTAAGACTCGAATTGTGTCCTCTCAGAAATTCATTATGCAGGTTTAAGTTTGCATGAGACGCGGTGTATCTCGATTAGGCTGGCATAGAGCGCGCATGAGGGCCGTATTCGAGATGAGTAGGAACAATCATATGAGAACTGCAACTGCATTTACGAGTCATAGCACTTGACCAACGTATATAAGTACAAAGCCTCCCAAATTTCTCTATCTCTGTTTTTCCCGTCCTGAGTGCCCGATAAGCTTGAATCTCCAACATTCAATAATCAAAGCTTCTCTAGATTTCTAACACATCCCGGGTGAGATCCGGGATTTGAATGGCTCATAGCGATGGAAAAATCATGCACTTCGCTGATGCCCAGGTCCTGGCTAGGGACGATCAATGATCTTGTTGCTGTTCATCAATCGCAGCAACGTCCAAGCACCTTGAAGTCATCTCAATTCTTCAACCACTGTTGAACTACCGAGCCTATGGTACCATTGCTGCTCAGCTGCCTGAATGGTGGGACAGACAGAAGTTGCGGGGCTCTTGACATGTTGATCAAAAGTGTGAGCCTTGGTGCCGAGCGAAGGTTTGTCTACAGGTTGGGAGGCTTGTACGACAAAGAACGCTGGAAAATGTCGCGAAAGTTTGTCTGTTGGTTGGGAGGCTGATACGACAAACTGCGATGGCATATACCGCAAAACATTGTCTATTGGTTGGGAGGCTAGTACGACAATGCGCTCTTTGTTCTGGTCTGACATCTACACGGTCTTTTATGTGACCGCCACTGCAAACGGTCATTCACTGGTTGGGATGCCAGTGCTACCACTTGCACAATGTCGATTATTCAACTTGGCCGCAGCCCGAGTTCTGATCAGAGTTGAACATTGCTCTTGTCACTGATCCACAATTGCGGAATGCGTAGCGAAGGTTTGTCTGTTGGTTGGGAGGCTTGTACGACAAACATCGCTGGGAAATGTCGCGAAAGTTTGTCTGTTGGTTGGGAGGCTGATACGACGAACTGCGATGGCATATGCCGCAAGACTTTGTCTACTGGTTGGGAGGCTACCACGACAAAGCGCTCTATGTTCTGGTCTGACATATAGATGAACGTTCATCTGATTGCCACTGCAAACGGTTATTTGCTGGTTGGGAGGCCAGTGAGACCACTTGCACAATGTCGACTAATTAACTTGGCTACCACCAAGTTCTGATCAGAGTTGAACAATGCTCTTATTATTGATCCACAATCGCAGACTGTCCGAGCCCACCACTTGAAGCTATCTTCTCACTTCAGCAGCTGCCAGAATATGGATTTCACGCTGTGTGAAGTACTCAGCTGCCCGAATGTTCGAACCCCAGAAGCTCAGGGCTCTTCACACGCCGTTGAAGAACTGCGAGTCGATGATGCTACAAATGCTTGTCTATTGCTTGGGAGGCCAGTACGACGGCCGGCACAAAAATTTGCTGTGAGATCTACCGTGAATGCTTGTCGTTAAAAAGCCAGTATGACAACCTACTATAGGTTCAGTTCTGACAGATGCCGGCAACTGTGCTGCAGTGGTTTTGAGAGTCTCTATGCTACGCAGCTCGGCACTATGAGCGCGGCCATCCAGTGGCAAAGTTCATCGTACGCAAGATAACAAAAACGATGGACCAGAAATTTGCAAGATGCGGGCTCTGTCCTGAGATTCACCGCGCATTTCTGTGGCCGGGTCACTGTTCATTCAGCCGTGCCTGTACTCCACATTACACGCATCCTTAATCTGTGCTTACCATGCTTACCAGTGGAGGGCGTGTTTATCTCTAATATCCTTGTTGATCACAATAACGTCAACTTCTTGATCGCCAATAATGTCTGTGAGAGGATACGCAGCTGTTGCCGCAGATAAACCGCTCGAGCCTTTTAGCTTTGACCGTAGAGAGCTTCGCTCCGATGACGTCGCCATTGAGATCATGTACAGCGGCGTGTGCCACAGCGACCTGCACCATGCCAAAAACGACTGGAAAAAGGCTGTCTATCCTCTTGTTCCTGGTCATGAGATCGTCGGAAAAGTTACCGAAGTTGGAAATCAGGTCTCGGGTCTCAAACTGGGCGATATTGTAGGTGTCGGTGTCATGGTCGACTCGTGCCGCAACTGCAGCACCTGCCAGTCGGATCTTGAGCACATGTGTCTGAAAGGATACACTGCGACATACAATCATTTAGATCGCCATGACGGTACTCGCAACTATGGTGGCTACTCTAAAGCGATTGTTACGGCCGAACATTTTGTTTACAAGCTGCCCGAGGGCCTGAACCCCGTCACAGCCCCTCCGATCCTGTGTGCCGGAATTACCACGTGGTCACCCATGCGTCGTGCTGGCGTGCAAAAAGGAGACAATGTAGCCGTTGCTGGACTGGGCGGTTTGGGCCATATGGGTGTCAAGCTAGCCAAAGCCTTGGGTGCCAATGTCACCCTGTTCACTCGCTCTAAGGGCAAAGAGGAGGACGCCCGCCGCCTGGGTGTGGACGAAATCGTGTATTCCAACGATGAGGCACAGATGAAGAGTGTTGAAAACAAATTCAAGTTTATTCTGGACACCATCCCTAGCGAGCACGCGTTCGAGCCGTACATTGCCACTCTCGCGCCTCTGGGCACCATTGCCGTTGTTGGGCATATTGGTCCAACAAACATCGATACTTCCTCTTTGATCCGGGCCAACAAGAACTTTATGGGCTCCCTGATCGGAGGCGTCAAGGAGACCAATGAGCTGCTCGAGTTCTGTGCCAAGCACCAGATCGAGCCGGACTGTGAAATAATCGACATGGACTACATCAACGAGGCTTATGACCGCATGCTCAAATCTGACATCAAGTACCGGTTTGTTATAGACATGACAAAGTTCTAAAATGTAAATAGTCTGAATTGTGTATCTTCCACGTAAGACAGATGCTTGAACTGATCACACAAAAAAAGGCCTGAATTATTACTGCATGCGCCAGTTCTTCTCGACGTCAGGGTTTTGAAGCGTAAACTTAACATTGTCGCACCCACAGTAGTCCAATAGCGGCTCTAGCTTTGCAGATCTATCGAATGCAACATACCGGCGACAGAAATACGGCAGCCATTCCTTTGTTTGGTATCCAGCAAAGTTGCTGAGAGGAATAGAGAATATCGTATCGAGCTCTTCCAATGAATACATCTTTGTTTCGGGAACCCAGAAAAATATGAGAAAAAACGTAAACAGATTCAGGCCGGCATAGAACCCGAATGCTCCGGGGATGGTCAAGGCCACCTTCAGCCGGAAAAACGTCAGCGACAAAATCGTGAGGAAAAAATTATTGACGAATACGGCAAACCCCATACCGACTTCTCGATGACTGATTGGAAATACTTCGGAGGAGTATACAAATGGTACTGCCCCCTCGCCAGGAGAGTACAAAGCGGTGAAGATGTAAATGAACAGTGCGACCAATCCTAGCCGAGCTGTTGGGTTTGAAATCATATAGCACAGACCTGCCGCCAGAAGAGTCCAAAACAAATGCGGAAAAGTAATCAAGAGCATTGAGCGGCGTCCAAAGCTATCCAACAGCCAATAAGCTGGGATGGCAAAGACAAATTCGCACAGGCCAAAACCAAAGGATGCCCAAAGCGCCGTTGTGGTGTTGCCTATAACTTCAGCAAATATTGACGATGAGAAAAATGCCATAATGTTGATTCCGCATGCTTGCTGGCCAAACATAACGATACTCGAAGCGACCGTGGCCTGACGCAGACGCGGCTTGTAGAAAATCTCAGAGAATCGCTTGATATAGGACGAGCCGCCCATGGCTTCTTCTTCCTCAAGAATCTGTGCATGAATGTAGATGAGATCGCGAGCGGCGAAAATCTCGTGCTTTCGCAGCCGCTTCAGAGACCGCCAGGCCGCCTGGATGTTGTTGCGTTTAATCAACCAACGCGGCGATTCAGGCACAAAAAACACCATGAGGGCCAGCGGTACAGCTGGAAGCATTGCTGAGCCCATCTGTAGTCGCCAGGCAATTTTATCTACGCTGTGGAAAACGAGGTTTGCACACGAGCCTAGAAAGATGCCAAAAGCAGTCCACAGATGCCATGAAGACACTAGCGCGCCTCTGATCTCTTTCGGAGAATTTTCTGCTGCCAGGACTGAAGCCGTTACTTCCTTCAACCCAACACCGAAGCCTAAGAGTAAACGACATATGAAAAGCTGATGCCAATTTTGAGTGACTGCGCAGCCGATGGGTGCCAGCAGACAGAATATAGATGCCATGAAGATAGTACCTCGACGGCCGAAGTAGTAGTTTAGCGGGTCTGCCAGGGTCAATGCACTCAAAAGAGCGGTAATAAATGGCGCACACGTCACAAGGCCCACAATCCAGTTGTTTTTCACGTAATTGGGCGAAGTCGCATCGGTGATCGGGAGGCCGAATTCAGTCGGGAAGGACAAATTTGCTCCTGAGGAGCCAGTCTGATCCCAGCCCTGTACACACGCACCCAAGGATGCCATGACAATTGTCAAATACATAGCTTTGGGCTGCCACCATTTGTGGTCCCGCTCATAGACCAGCGCCTTCCTATGTTCTTCCGGGAGCTCTTCGATTCCCTCGAAATCGTCGGGACGTTGTGCCACCAACGCTCCGAGCTGCATCAGCTGCGTATGTTCTTCCAAGCCATGTTGCTGGCAGAAATGCTCCACTTGGCTAACAAGCTGACTTTTGGAGATGCCGGCCAGGGCGTTAGGCGATTCATTTTTTTTGCCTGAACCAGTTACTGAGCTCAGCTCAGCAGCCTCTACCTTCACTTCCAGATAGCTAGAAGAACGACTTGACATATCAGACTACGCTATTTTTGATTGCTTGATCTGTTGGATCTTCCTGGAGACAGGGAGATGAAGCTCTTTTCAGCTGTCACTAAGTCCCTGCTGCAGGATCCCGGTGTCTGCGGGCCTATGCACCATTTAGGTGAAGCTGCAGCATGTCTGTGGGGAAGTGGTTGGAAGTTTTGCGGGGTTTTATCGCGGATCGGTTGGGTGTCAGATATTCTGCAATAACTGGAAGCTTTTTATTAGAGATATTCTGCAATAACTTGAAGCTTTTTATTAGAGATATTCTGAGATTTGACGATATAGGACTGCGAAAAAGTCTGACCTGTCTACAATGGATTGCATTTCAAAAGGAGGTTTCGCCTGATAAAGGTCTTGGCTTACGGAGTGATTTTTCCGAACCCGATGTCAAGCACCCTAACCAGGCAGGTTTCAGCACGCGTCCCTGATGCGTGCATCCAGGGTATAGAGGACGTGTGGGAGGATCGCAAGATTTTTCTACTTTTTTTTCAGAAGCTACGCAAAGATATTCATTAGTTCCGCGCATAAATTCATGAGCTGCTCACTCAGAGACTTCAGCAGCGAGTTGAGGCTAGTGGCTGTAGCGCGTCTTTTTGGGTAGTCAGAGAGTCGATCGTTCTAGCCAACGGCAAAAAACATGTAGCTTCAAAATTAGGGTGCTACAAACTTATGCCCCCTCTTCACATCCTCATAATATTGACAGCTGGAAACTGTCGATGCTTTGCTTAAGAACTATTTCAACAAGATTTTGTCACGGATCAACTGCCAGCGACCTCAAACATTCCTAATCTGGTATGAAGAAGATCCTGCACTGACAGCTGCTTCTCAGACTACTGCATTAGTGACATGATCGGTAAGAAAAAGCCATTCAAATTTCGCTGATTAACAACGGTGAACTCGTTTAATCTGATCCAGATTTATGAAGCAGTTTATGATTTCGACACTCACTGCCGGTTCTTCTCGTCCGGTTGCAAACTGAATCTCTCCATGAAGTCCTTTTTTTATTTGTTTAGTGTACACAAGCGTCTGGATCATTATAAAATATAAGATCGAAATTTTCAAGCTTCAACGTTTCCACTTTCTACTTCTGGGAAATCAACAGAACTAGCGAGCTCGTAAGCCTGTAAGGCGCTGCAGAGAACAGAGGGTGAGTCGCTCATAACGGACACTGAGCTTAGTAACTGCATACGCGAGTCAGATCTATTGCTGTTATTCACTCGTAGGATTAGTTATTTGAATCATATTTCATAAGATGTGAATTATGCAATAAGCAATAAGCCAGAGGAAGTAGTTTGAAAGTGTTCATTCCGGGCCTGAACACTCGCGTTTCGAGGGTACTTAAGCGAGGAAACAGGGTCAGGGCAGGGTATTGGCCAGGCAGTCGAAACGTTTTTCTTGTTCCTGTTACCAATGGAAGCTCTTGTTTGGGCTGGGCGTAGAGCGTGTCTACCATTTGAGGGAAAACATTGATCATATTGCGGTTCAACCGAACCTAGGGTACGTTTCTGCACCGCAGCGGTTTGGGGCTTTTAGCTCCCTGGCTTAACAAGATAAAAAAAAGTACGATGGAGGCCCATCCCTAGAACTATGACACCTTTGCAACTTCACTGTCCGATGGTAAGTGGCTCACTAATTTCACCTTGGGGTAAGATTTTTCGAAGTCTATGGCATCCTTAAACTATCTATAGATCGCAGCTGGTTATCTGCGGCGGTGATTGTGGTGCATCCCACCAGTGGCTGGTATTGGCTCCAAAGCCTGGAGTCTGCTGCCAAAATTCCTCTGGAAATGAAAACTGGTTGCAATACAATTTTAACGCGCGTCTCAAAAAACTGCTCCGAACAGTTCCGGCCCTTGGCGTTGAATAATGAGGTTCATCACTTAAGCACAGAATGCGGGGTTACTCCTCGGTCCCACCATCCATACATATACTTTCCTTGCATACTTCCACGCAATTCTGCCTGAAGACAGCCCATTTTTATTGCTTCCGGTAAATGCCAGCCGATACCGAGTCGCAAGTGGGCGCAATCCGCCTCAAACTTGATGAACAAAAACTATCAGACTATCTTACAACCAATCGCCCTGAGCTGTTCGAGGCCCCGTTCAAGCTGCAGCAGTTCGGCCACGGTCAGTCCAATCCATCCTACCTCATCACAGACAAAAAGAACCGCCAGTATGTTTTAAGAAGACAGCCTCCGGGTAAATTGGTTGCAAAGTCTGCTCATCGAGTGGATCGCGAGTTCCACATGCTCAAAGCTTTGGCCAGCACCGACGTGCCTGTGCCGGAGGTTCACATTCTGTGTCAGGACCGAGAAGTGCTAGGCTCTGACTTTTACATTATGGAGTTTTTGAAAGGCCGCATTTTCCATGAACCCGAGTTTGGCGATGTCAATGGCCAAGTGCGCAGGCAAATGTGGCACTCGATTATCTCGACGCTGGCCGCCCTCCATCGGCTCGATCCGACAAAACTCGGTCTTCCGGCCGAGTTCACCCGGACCATTGCAAGCCATTTCCCGCGCCAGCTTAAAACCTTGTCTGCAGTAGCTACTGCCCAATCAAAAGTCAAAGATGAAGATGGCGAAGAGGTCGGGCCCGTGCCGTACATCGAAGAGTTGACCCAGTGGATGGCCAGTCACCTACCTTCAAACCGAGCCTCGATTGTACATGGCGACTACAAAGTAGACAACATTGTTTTTCATCCCACTGAGCCTCGCGTGATTGGTCTCCTGGATTGGGAGCTCTGCACCATTGGCCACCCCCTGGCCGATTTGGGCAACGTGCTTCAAGCCTATTTTATTCCCGATGATGGCTCAGGCATGAAAGACCAAGGTCTTTTCAAGTTAAGCTTCGACACTCCTGGAGTCCCCACTCTAGACGAGCAATTGGACCTCTACAGGGCCGAAGCCGGCTACGACCCTCATCAAGATTGGCCGTTCGCCAAAGTGTTCACAAATTTCAGGACAGCGGTGATTGTGCACGGCGTCAAGGCACGTTTGGCCCGGAATCAGGCGTCCAGTGCAATGGCTCCGCTCATGGCAGCGCTGGTGCCTGTGTTTGCGGAGATCGCGTACAACGACATCCCTTCCGATGCAAAACTCTAGATTATTTTTGAGAAAACATTTGTCTCGACGGTTTGAAGAATTTCGAAGAACTATGGGCAATGTTTGGCGTATGGCAGTCCTCTGGTCGAGAGTAATCTCTTGTTGCTTCAGATTTGCCGTTTGCACGCATAGATCTATTTCTCAGAGACAAATACACTTAAATCATAAATTAACATTGACTAGGCTATTAAACAGCAGAAGCTAAAAACATTACACGGCTCAGCCAGAGCACATCTCGCAGGCCGAGGGGTTATTGATCGAGCAGGCAAGAACTTCGTCGGAAAATATGTCGACCTTGCCCTTCTTGACACCCTCGGAGGACTCAGACTCGTCTACAGCGGTCGTGTCCGCGCTGTCAGGAGCAGGAGTGGTCTCGGCAGTGGAAGGAGCAGAAACAGGCGCAGAAACGGGCGCAGAAACGGGCGTAGCAGAAGCAGAAGCAACAGGCGCAGGAGCGTCGGTGGTCAGAGCATCTACCTTGACGGTAATGGTGCTGACACCTGCCGAACCGGTCTGGCCGTGGGGCACGTATTTCTTGCGGACGAGGGGCTTGAGCACGGCCTTTTTCTCAGCAAGCAGCAGCTTCTCCTGGTCAACAGTGAACTGGATGGGCGCCGAGGCGGCCTGGGTGCGCAGGTAGTACATGCCTGTCTTCAGGCCCTTCTGCCAGCCGTAGAAGTGCATGGAGGTGAGCTTGCCCATGGTGGGAGCCTGGATGTAGATGTTGAGCGACTGGCTCTGGTCAATGAACGCAGCACGGTCCGCAGCCATGTCGATGACTGCCTTCTGGCTGATCTCCCAGACCGTCTTGTACAGCTGCTTGAGCTCGTCGGGAATGGCCTGGATGGCCTGGATCGAGCCATTGTTGGCGATGATGCGGTTCTTCATGTCCTCGTCCCACAGACCCATCTCGACAAGATCCTTCAGCAAGTAAGGGTTGACGATCTGGAATTCGCCCGCCAGCACGCGGCGCGAGTAAATGTTCGAAGTGTAGGGCTCGAAGCACTCGTTGAAGCCCAGGATCTGCGACGTCGAGGCAGTAGGCATGGGCGCGACCAGCAGCGAGTTGCGCAGACCGTATTTCGCCATCTCGGCCTTGGTGGTGTCCCAGTCCCACAGATCACTGGGGGTGACGCCCCAGAGGTCGAACTGGAGCTCGCCCTTGGACGCAGGCGAGCCCGGGTACGACTCGTAGTGGCCCTCTTCCTTGGCGAGCTCGATGGACGCCTCGACGGCACCGTGGTAGATGGTCTCGAAGATCTGCAGGTTGACCTCGCGGGCCTCGGCGGAGTCGAAGGGCAGACGCAGAGCAAAGAATGTGTCGGCCAAGCCCTGCACACCGAGAGCGATGGGGCGGTGGCGGAAGTTCGAGCGGCGAGCCTCCTCGACCGGGTAGAAGTTGCGGTCGATGATCATGTTCAGGTTGCGCGTGACGACCTTGACGACGTCGTGCAGCTTCTGGAAGTCGTACCAGACGCCGTTCTCGTCGCTTTTGACGTAGGTGGGCAGCGCAAGCGACGCCAGGTTGCACACGGCGACTTCGTCCGGAGCCGAGTACTCGACGATCTCGCAGCACAGGTTCGACGACTTGATGGTGCCGAGGTTCTTCTGGTTCGATTTGCGGTTGCATGCATCCTTGTACAGCATGAAAGGGTTGCCAGTCTCGATCTGGGCCTCGAGAATCGCGTACCACAGCGACTGAGCCTTGATCGTGCGGCGGCCCTTGCCCATCTTCTCGTACTTGGTGTAGAGCTCCTCGAACTCTTCACCGTACACATCGGCGAGACCGGGGCACTCGTTGGGGCACATCAGCGTCCAGTCGGCGTTGTCCTTGACGCGCTGCATGAACAGATCAGAGATCCACAGCGCCAAGAACAGATCGCGGGCACGGATCTCTTCTTTGCCGTGGTTCTTGCGCAGATCAATGAACTCGAAAACGTCGTCGTGCCACGGCTCGAGGTAGATCGCAAACGCACCAGGGCGCTTGTTGCCGCCCTGGTCCACGTAGCGCGCAGTGTTGTTAAACACACGCAGCATCGGCAGAATGCCGTTCGACGTACCGTTGGTGCCGGCGATGTATGAGCCGGTGGCACGGATGTTGTGCACGTGCAGACCAATGCCGCCTGCCGACTTTGAGATGAGTGCACACGTCTTCAGCGTGTCGTAGATGCCGTTGATCGAGTCGTCGCTCATCGCAATCAGGAAACAAGACGACATCTGAGGGGACGGCGTGCCGGCGTTGTACAGCGTGGGCGACGCGTGCGTGAAGTACTTCTCGGACATCAAATTGTAAGTCTCAATGACCTTGGGGATATTGTCGCCGTGGATGCCAATTGCCACACGCATGATCATATGCTGAGGGCGCTCGGCAACCTTGCCGTTGAGCTTGAGCAGGTACGAGCGCTCGAGAGTCTTGAAGCCGAAGTAGTTGTAGTTGAAGTCGCGGTCAAAAACAATCGCCGAGTTCAACGCGTCTTTGTGCTTCTGAACAACCTCGTAAACTGAGTCCGAAATCATCGGCGAGTGCTTGTCATTGCGGGGGTTCACGTAGCGGTACAGATCCTCGATAACCTGCGAAAACTGTTTCTTCGTCTGCTTGTGCAGGTTCGACACCGCCACGCGGGCAGCCAAAATCGCGTAGTCGGGATGCACAGTCGTCATATACGCCGCCGTCTCGGCCGCAAGATTGTCGAGCTCGATCGTCGTCACACCGCCGTAGACGCCATTAATGACGCGTTGGGTGATGGCGACGGGCTGGACGTGCTCGGGGTCGAGGCCGTAACAGAGCCTGCGCACGCGGCTGGTGATTTTGTCGAACTGAACGTCCTCCTTGCGTCCGTCACGTTTCAGAACAAACATTGCTGGGGATGCTAGGTGCTAAGGTTCGTTTCTTACTTCGCGCAAGAAAGGATTCTGAAGGGTGAATGAAAACAACTTGGGACGCGTTCCAATTTATAAGTCCGCCCCTTACCCTACATTACATTCTTTACGCGACGCCACGCAGGAGCCGGGGCCAGTTCGTCTCAGGTAAAACGGGAATCAAATCACAAATTACCAGCTATTGTGTGTCCTCATTATTTTCTTCGTCTCGCAAGTTTTGGCGCATCTCTAGTCTCAGGCCCTGTAAACCTGCGCAGACACTATCATGCAGGTAAATAGCCCTGGGATTTGCTAATTAATGCATGTCGCGTTCCACACGAAACTGCATGTAAACAAAGTAGCACCAGTGAAAAGGTCTTTGAGGTTTTAAACTAAGACTCTAGGAAAACAAATCAGGAAGCTCGTGCAGAGCACTTTAAATTGTTGTTCAAGCTACGAGTCGGGTGCTTTCTGCTGGCTCAAGCTCGATTTTGAAAGCACCAATATTTCTTGGAGATGACGCGTGATTAATCAATGTTATTAGGCCGTGTGGCATTAGATACGGCTCTTTGCCTGAAAACTACGCCGAAAGCCTCAATCTCCGGTAGTATATCCTATAAGAATTAGGGCTGGGGTACGAGTCCAATTTACATTGAATTGTAAACGGCCAATCACCATATAATATCGACGCCGAGGAAAAGGGTATTAAAATTAATTGACTGCTATTTAATCCTCTATAGCAGCGAATTTTTATGTTTTCGGACCAGGAAACGAGTTGCAGCTCTACCGAATTAGGACAGATACCCCTCGCAGCTGGCATAGTACATAGTGAATAAAATGTACGACTCAGCTAGCTTCCGGTCCTAGACTCAAGCTAGCTTATCCAAAATCCTTGATACAAACTTCTTTCTTTTTTATATCTAATTTACTTCCTCCAATAATTGTTTTATCCATCCCTAGTCTACTGAATCTGCATGAATAGCAGGGCGTCCCAATCTGGCAAGAGCAAGTTCTCCCGCGGCATTATCCATGCTGGAATTTACTTGCCAGTTCATGGAAGTTACGGTTTTCTTTCCTTATTTCAAATTAAAACAATATTCTAATTTTATGACATGTACCACTTGAATCTTTACCATCGACCGCTATCATTTCCTTAGAACTCAATCTGCAGAGTCACGAATGCATGACTAGCAGGAAGCCCAATACGGCTAGTATAACATAGGCGTGTGCTCCAGATTCCCAGATAAATCTAAGCCCTCATGCTAGTTTTATTAATTTTTCATGTGACTATAATTCAAAAAACTATATAAATCCCCTGACCCCCCATATTTGATCCATCTCTGCTTTTGCCGTCCCGGGTCCCCTATGAGCTTAAGGCTCGAGTTCTGAACACAGAACATTGTCTAGCGATACGACATACACTGGCTAATGTTCAGACAGTGAATGGCTCAACGCGGCGGAAAAGCATGGACTCGGTTGAGATCCGAGTCCTGGTCAGAGCTGACAAGCGCTCTTGCAGCTGTTTATCTATTAGCTCTTCAAACGCTGATTTGCGAGTCGAGGGTGCTGCAAATGATCTTGTACTAGTTGGGAGGCTGGTACAAAACAATCACCGCTATCATCTGTCACAAAAGTTTGCTCGTTGGTTGGGAGGCCAGCGAGACAGACTAAACAATGATATGATCTGCTTGCTTTCGCATAAGTTTGTCTACTGGTTGGGAGGCTAGAACGACAGTTTGCGCAATTCGAAAGCATGGGCTCGTCTGACACACGAGTCCTAGCCAGGACTAATTGAGACTCTTTTTGCTGCTCTTCAATGACAGTGCCATCCGAGTCGACAATTTGAGGCCTTCATATCACGTCAGGACCTATGGACTATCGAGCTCGAAACTACGAGCTGCTCAATGGTTGAATCCCAGAAGTTGCTGGGCTCTTCAACGCTTATAGAGAAAAAGAGGCAATGATGTTGCGAACGTTTTTGAACTGGTTGGGAGGCTGGTAATGAAACAGTTAGTATATGTTACCGAGATTTGTCCATTGGTTGGGAGGCCAGTGCGATAAACTGCTCTAGGTCCTGCTCTTACATCCGACGCAAACGTTTATCTACTGGTTGGGAGGCCAATACGATAAACTGTGTAGTGTCGAAGAACGGGCTTGGCTGCCACTCGTGTTGATCAGAGCTACTAGTAGCATTTTTGCTGATGAGCAATTGCAGCAGTGTCCAATCCCATACATTGAAGACGTCACAAAAATTGCCGTCGGGCTACCTAGCTCAAAAATACGAGCTGCTAAGGCGTCTGAACGTAGGACCCCTGGAAATTCCAGGGCACTTCACACGCTGATCAAGAACTGCAAAGCTGTGTGTGTCTAGAACGTGTTTCCAGTCATTGGGGGCCAAAAAATTAAGTTGTGCCAATATTGTCCCGTGATCTGGCGTGAAAGTCTATCGACTTCATAGTTATTATTGCAATTGGTGGTGGCCTTGGATGCATTTCTGCCGATTGTAGCAATCCTCTTTGACGTAAAGACTCACTCATTCAACAGGAGACTTTGCCAAGAACATATGTTTTGGCTAGCTAGACGATTCAATTATATACTACGTTTCCTTCTGGTTGATAATTTGCCTCACAGCTCTCTTCCACTACTTGTGGTACCAAAGAAAGACTTCTAGCTCCATATTCGCGAAGGCCTACCTTGATTATTACCAAAATGTTATTTATTGATTCGGGGCTTAGCCGCTGAGGATTTCGCTACTATGCACTATGCACGCCCTAATGCAAGTTGGGTTACAAGCACCCAAATCTGAAGGTATTCGCCCTGAAGGCTATTTGCTGTAACCGCTATATTTGGCTAATGAAGTAGTTTTCAATTGACATTTTAAGAATCTAATCGATCGGCGTGCACTGCAGATAAATGTTCGACACAAGACTATGGGGACGGCGCCTAGAACCGACGAAATATAACGGTAAAAGAGTCAGTAAAGATCGTTGACGTCAAAGTAATTCCGCAAAATACGAGTCGTACTAAAGCTTATAGTCGAAGCGGCCACTGAACGCTCCAGTCCGGGGCTGAAATCAGGACTTTAGCAGTTGACCTGGATGATAAATTGATGTATGCGAATGCCGAACGTCTATCGCCAAGCGTGAGTACCCCACAAATTCCACCAAGCCAAGCAGTGTCTGAGCACTGCATAAATCCGGCAAATTGATCCGTTGAAGCGCTATTTAAACTCACAGAAAGTTGAGAACACGATGGGTTTTCTGCTCACTGATATAAGCAGTGATCAAATATTTCAAGTAAAGTTCTACCAGCTGCAGATGGCTGTTTCTAGGTCGGTTTCCCAACAAGAGCGACTATTCCCTCATTCTAGTCTTGGCCACTCGAAGCGTGCTCTAAAGGTACCGTGGGATCCAAGACGTGCATAAGTTTTCTCCCAACAAACCTCATCGACCGCTTTTCGTGGGTCCAGCTTGAAATTAACTGTTATACATGCTTCCGTCTTTCCTTTGCGTTCAACCAGTAAACATTTTCAGAAGCAGAACTGAGAACCATATCAGTCTCCTCTCTCTCTGCAAGATCCAGAGATCATGCAGCACCTCCCCCACAGTTTCGCCAAATGTTGTACGCTACCACGATCTGCATAGCATAAGCATGCAAAGGGCTGCACCCCCCGCATCTGTCTCATCTGACATATATATCGATGCAGGCCAGCTGATGCTATACTTTTAAACCTCAGGTGTTCGTTTTGATTTTCAAAAATATCAGCCATTCCAAACAATGACAGGCACGACCCCAATCATGGTTGATGCAGACGAAAAGTTCTCGCTGTACATGGACGATACCTCCGCAGCCAGCGGTACTTGTTCTGAGCGGGCACCGCCCCAAAACTTGTGTCGAGCGGAAAGAAACTTACAGGTAAAAGAGCTGGCAGAAAGATATAATGTCAAGCTGGGCCGTCTCACTATCAAGCAAGATCTGTGCATCGTTCCTGCGATCTGTCTGCTCTACGTTTTGGCATACCTCGATCGGATAAACCTCAGTAATGCCGTGCTTTACGGTCTCAAGAAGGATGTTGGTATCAGCGATTCACAGTATCCTGTGGTATTGTTGATTTTCTTTGTTCCTTATGTTTTATTTGAAATTCCGTCCAATATTCTGTTGAAAAAACTCAAGCCTCACCTCTGGCTGTCTATATGCACGGTGTTATTTGGCACGATCTCCCTTGTACAGGCATTTGCCAAAAGCTACTCGCAGCTGGTGGCTTTGCGGTTTTTGCTGGGTCTTTCTGAGGCTGGCATGCTTCCTGGTGCATCTTATTTGATTCTTAGTTGGTACAGGCGTGATGAGGCGCAGAAGCGCTACTCTTTCTTTTTCGGCAGTACTTGTCTGGCCGGCGCATTTGGCGGCCTCATTGCCTACGGCGTCAGCAACTTTGGTGAAGCCAAAGGCCTGAGCAGCTGGCAATGGCTTTTTATTGTCGAAGGAGGAATCACCGCATTTTGCGGAATCATTTTCTTCTTTGTGATCCCTGGATTCCCCGAAGATGCCAAGTTCCTGACCGAGGACGAACGACGCTTCGTGATTGCCAAGCTAGCACTCGACCAGGGCCATAGCCAGCACGAGCAAAAAGTCGCCTGGTCTACCTATGCTGCTGACTTACTTGACTATAGAATTGTTCTGTCTGGTTTGGCCTACTTCGGTCTCATTGTGGGGACCTACTCCTACGCGTATTTTGCGCCCACCATTCTCAAAACCTTCGGATACGACACGATCAAAACGCAGATTTACTCGATCTTTCCTTGGATCACGACCTTTGGTGTTAGTATGTGTTTTGCTTTCACCAGTGACTGGCTTCAGATGCGATTTCCGTTCATTCTCGCTGGTACCGGCATGGGTATTGTGGGTTATGCCATCGAGCTGGCTACTTCACCAACTAACTACCATGCGCGCTATGCAGGCTGCTTTTTCATCTGCACCGGTGCATATGCTGCTCTTCCGCTGGTGATTTGCTGGTTCACAATGAATCTTTCGGGCCATCACCGCAAAGCTGTTGGCTCGGCCTTCCAGATCAGCGTGGGTAATTGTGGTGCGTTTGTGTCGGCCTTTTTATTCCCAAGCTCTGAGGGACCCAAGTGGACCAAGGGTTTTTCTATTTCTCTTGCGTTCTTGTGTTTCTGCATTGCCATCTGTGTCCTGTACTTCATGCTACTCAAAGCTGAGAACCAGAAACGTCGCCAGGGCAAGCGCTGGGCTGCGTGGGAGCTGAAGAGTGAATCTGAGAAAGCCACGGCAGGTGACTTAAACCCAGAGTTCGTATATAACTACTAGGTGTTATTTATTAAGTTTGGCTTAAATTGAGGAGTATCACTTTAACAGGGCTTGCATAGTTTCAGGACACTGTATCTTGGACAGTCGGCATGGAACATAGAGAATAAATAATTTAATAGAATAAAACTAGCCACCAGTTGCACCTTCTGGGCGCTCGGTCTCGCGAACCTCTACAATATGACGGCTTTTCAGCAGTTTAAGGTTGTCACTCAACGGCGGAATATTCGTGGCACCTTCGCTGCGGCGACGTTCGATAAGCTCAACAGACTTCTGGAATCGAATGAACAACTGCTCCGCACGCACAAGAACAACATCGACGTCCAGACTCTGGCCCAGGTCGTTGATGTATTTCAAGATTTCGTCAAAGTAGTGCAGTGTCTCGATAATGATGTCCTTGCTCAGGTCAAGGATCGCTAGGGCAATGAACAGATGAAACTGTGAGGAATAGTAGTCGGTCCAAAGCACCTCCCACAACCGCAACACATCGTCCCACTCAAACTCACGCTTGTACCAAACCAAGATCATGCGGAAAAAAAAGAAAAAGTGCGTGCTGTCGGCCTTGTCCAGATGCTCCCACAGCTTGGGCAGCATAAGCTGGACCAGCTGGTTGATGGTCTTGAGCTGGTCGTGCATGCCGCTCTGGTCCCGTAAAAAGTTGCGCTCCATGCGCCGCATGAACTCAGTGAATGCCCAGAACGCAATAGAGTCATCCTGCTCAACTACATATAGCGGCGAGAGCAGATCTGACATGCCCTGAACATAGCCTAGGTTCTCGTTGTACTCGTTGTAGGTGATGAGCAGGTCTTTCATCTGCTCAAGATGAGGATTAGCACCTTGGCTAGCTAGCCGCGAGTCTGGGTCCGGGTGCGGAATATCTGAATGCTCGAATATCTCCAAGTTTCTGTCCGTGCGCAACACATCTTTCTCGATCCGCGACTTCTGGTCCTTCCAAAACTCGTCATGCTCCTGCCGATCAGTGTCATCCCACCACTTCCGTTTGAGACGGTAATATTCGTTGCGCTTTTCGCTCAGAATCGACTGCCTCTCGATCAAGTCGCTACTCCAGGGATATACGCCCAGCAAGAAGAGCCATGCCTCCTGGCGAACGTCTTGTTCAAGCCCACCCCGGAAGATTTTCTCACAAATCTCATCGATTGTGAAGATCAATCGGCCCTGATAATCGAAAAACGACTTCCATTCGGACAAAGTCACGGGGTTGCGGCGCTCGGCGTTCGGGTTAAGATGAACGAGATTGAAGTCCTCGTCAGTTACGCCAGAAGAAACATCAACGTTGTCCGACCAGACAATGTCATAGCGCGCCTGGTTCTCTTGCGCCAGACCCATGGCCCACTCCACCAGGAACACGCGGGCCGAGTCGAAGTCCTTACTGATCTGCTCAACTTCAGGAACACTTAGCAAAGCCTTGACTGGCGCTGGGCTCTTGTCGTAAACCTGCTGACTGGCTCTGCGAGAGACGCGAGTGATTTTCGCTAGCTTCTCCATGATCTTCCACTTGGCGTCTTCCCAGGCCGACACACCAGCAGCAGCTACCGAGTTGGGGTAGCCTGAGTTCTTCACTAGCGTGGCATTGGCCGGTGAAAAGCTCAATTTGTCCTGAACTTCAGGGTTCACAAGATAAACGCCCCGCTCAACCGTCGATTTCACAAGTTTGGTGTGCTGCTTGAGGGCATCTAGGAATAGTTCGCCGCCCCATTTGCCCGAACCCTCGCCTTCCTCACTGGTGTGGAAAAATATAGCCGGCAGTGTGGTTTGTGATCTGGTGAACAATAGCAGCGATCCAAACCACCAGCCCAAAGACGGCAACCTTACGTGGATCGAGAACAGATCGCGCAATGGAATAGAAAAAGCATGCGTCGAGCTAGAAGAAGGCGGGGGCTTAGACACCAGGTGGGTTGAATTCAAGGACGAGCTGGCCGTGTCTGAGTCGGTAGCATCTCTCAGGAAGGCAATTCCAGTCTGCGAATCAAGATCTACCTGGACGTATGAGTCGAAGTCATCTTTGCTCTGGCGAATCAGGGTCTCAGGGATCCACGACACAAGGATATCTTTCTTTGCGGCATTGGTGGGGCGAACAAGGGCAAGGTAGCCTGCAATATTGTCTTTCGAGCTTTTTGAAGGGTGCACATACACCTTCGACTTGCAGTAGAGCAATTCGACCTTATCGGTATCCATTTGCAGGTGGCAAAAGCTGTCGAAAAACGTATGAGGTTAATCGCACTGCTCTCTGTGGGTTATGTCACCGTACGGCTGCAAGGGTGGAAAGATCGGGTGCTCACAGGCATGTGTCAAAAATTCGACAGCAACATTCGTTCCATAGACTGTAGAGTTCAGCTGGCCTTTTTCCGTGTGATGTTGTTTTTCTTCGGCACTTTATTTTCTTTCGTTCTCAAGTGTCTCAATCAAGTTGCTAACCCCATTTGGCTATCGGCATGTAACTCAGCGTTGATTGCTTCTTCTGTAGAACTACACGATAAGTCTCGCTCAACTGCTCTCAGTGTGTCTTTCAGCGTTTCTACAGCCAAAGTTATCGATTCCAACCCATTTTTATATCCTCCCACATACACCACTCTAGGTGCGTCAAATATACGTGGGTTCCCCACACAAGTCCCAAAAGCCGCTGCCGTTGCCGAGCCCTTTCCCCCTTCAACAACCACCCCACCCTCTGCCAATACCATAAAACCCCTTCGCCCTACCCACGAACAATGTTTAGGCGCATCGGCTTGAGAATGTACTCGTCCACGGGTGACGTGAAGAAATTGACTGTCATTGGCGCCGGCCAAATGGGCGTGGGCATAGCCTATGTGGCTGCTGCTCATGCTAATGTGAATGTGCAGCTCGTCGACTCCTTCGAAGCCAGTCTTACGAAGGGCCAGGCTTTCATCGACAAACTCTTGAGCCGCAATCTCAGCAAAAACAAAATCACCGAGGACCAGGCTAATTCTATCAAGGGCCTTATCCACTTCGACACAGACCTCCACAAGGCAGTGAAAGACAGCGACTTCGTCATTGAAGCAGTGCCCGAGAAGGCCGAGCTCAAGGAGAAAATCTTCGCGGACCTGGCGGCTCACGCTCATCCGGACGCAATTCTTGCTACAAACACATCTTCGATCAGCATCACGAAGATCGCTGCCGCGGCCAAAGGAGCCGAGTCCCGCGTTGTTGGTGTTCATTTCATGAACCCGGTTCCTGTCCAGCTCGGTGTCGAGCTGATTCGTGGCCTCCAGACCAGCGATGAGACTGCGGATCGTGCCTATAAGTTTGTGAAGTCGCTTAAAAAAGAGATTTCCGTGGCCAGCGATGCCCCTGGCTTCCTGGCTAACCGCATTCTGATTCCCTACGTCCAAGAGGCCATTCTAGCCTACGAGAACAAGCTCGGTACCAAGGAGGATATTGACAGTATCATGGTCAATGGTTGTGCTATGCCTATGGGTCCCTTGAAACTTGCAGACTTTGTCGGTTTGGACACGTGCCAGGCAATCATGCAGGTGCTTCACAAGGAGACTGGCGACCCAAAGTACCGCCCTTCTGTTCTACTTTCGAAGATGGTGGATGCTGGCTGGCTTGGTATGAAGACTGGTCGTGGATTCTACGATTACCGCTCAAAAATTTGAGTATATATTTTAACTTTAGAAAGCATGTTTATGTGTTTCGCGGTATGAGATAATTTCGAGATAATTGCCAGCAAGCCTCAGGGTTCGAGAAGACACTTTACACGACTGCAGAGATAAATCAGTTTGTGGTTTAGCCAATGCTTCTTCAAGCAGATTTCACTGGAAACAGCTGAGCCAGTGGCTGAACGGAATCCCTGCCCCGAACAGGAAACCTACGGAAAAGTGATCAGATTCGCCAGATCCGCCAGGCCCCGTGCCAGAATTGGCAAGAATACAGGGAGCAGTCCTTGATACTTTTGAACGAGCCCAGTACTCGGAAAGACATTGAAACGTCTGTTCGGCGATCTGCTAGATTCGGAGAGATATTTCAAGGGCTGTAATTAAACTCCGCACTCCATCTACATGTATGTATATAGATCCAGCGTGCGCATCGCCACTTCTGAGCTAGTTGTCTAAGCGTAGGGAAATAGAATTGTTTTACGAACGTCATATCAAATAATTACTGTCTTTTTTTTTCGAGCAACTTATTGGTCGCCGAACTGGG
This sequence comes from Wickerhamiella musiphila, assembly GCA_030558175.1. Taxonomy (NCBI): domain Eukaryota; kingdom Fungi; phylum Ascomycota; class Dipodascomycetes; order Dipodascales; family Trichomonascaceae; genus Wickerhamiella; species Wickerhamiella musiphila. The sequence continues at coordinate 114,288 of JAJMSA010000021.1, forward strand.
AGATGTCTGCGGCCGCTGGCGAGTTGATACTGATCGCCTCCTCGCGCAGCCGCGATTCCAGCGCTCTGAGCTCTGCCTCACGCTTCAAAAGCTCCTGGCGACGAGCCTCGAGCTCTTTGTTGAGAAGTCGCTCCTGCTCGGCAAGCTTGGCCTCTTCTGCCCGCAGCTGCTCCTCGCGAGCGAGGTACGACGGCTGGCGAAGACTGACCTGTGGTGGCTGGAAGCGCTGCTTGTCATTGTTTGCAGCAGCGTTCGCTCCGGCAGCGCTACCGTGTAGCCCCTGATCCTGGCCAGGTTTCTGTGTGTTACGCGGCTGTGGCCCACGCAGGGCCGAAGAAGTCGAGCCCGAGGTCACCGAAGTAGGACTGGCAACCAGGCCCGAGGCACTTGTGGGCGAAAACTGGCCGGCAGGGATATGCACCGGTCCTGGTGGCTTGAGTGCAGCAGGAGGCTGGCCCCAGACGTGTCCAGACGTGCCTGCGTTGGCAGCGGAGCCGGCTCCAGAGCCCAAGTTCGAGCCGCCGTCATTCTTGGGCTCGTCCGAAAGTCGCAGAGTACGGAAGCGCTCGTACAAGTCATCAAACGTCGTTTCTTTGAGGTCGTTCATGTGAGAGTACAAAAGCAGATCACGAAGCAAGGGCAGATCGCTGACGTGCGGGTCCTCGACCTCAAGCGATCCCCACCGGTACGTGCGAGCCAGTACGGTGCGGCCGTCGCTCGTCTCAATGGTGCCGTTTGAACCAATGATCGTGAATGGTAGGCTGTTTTGCACGCCGGAAAGCACGCCGCCGGCCCCAGAATTCGCGCCATTGGCCTCTACCTCAGCCGGCTCGGGTTCTTCATCGGAAGACTGCAATTCCTCGAGATCTGCGAACTGGTAAATGGGGATGCCATAGTGCTCAAAGTCCTCTTTGATGAGTCGCTTGTTGAGCAGAACCTCGCCCGGGGTCAGCGCATCCGACTTGGCAATCACAGGGATCACATTGACCCGAGGACCGACCGTTCGCAGAAACTCCACGTCGTGCTCTCTCAGACCGTGGCCGGTCGCCTCGATCATATAAATCATCGCATGCAAGCGGTTATCTGTGAACTTCGGATTACGTTTGATACGACTCTCTTCTGCAAGCACATCGTCGAACTGCTGCTCGAGGTAGTTCAAGATCTCGTCGATACACGTCTGATTGGAGATGTTGTCGCCCAGGCCAATCGTTTCGATAAATTTAAGGGTGATCGTACCCACGTCGGGGTCAATAATGTCCTCCATGTAAGTGCGCAGACGGATAGGTCTCTCGTTGTTGGCATTGGCCGGGTCCTCATCGATCCATTCCGTCGTATTCGCGACTTCGCGGCCACACAGCGTGTTAATGAGCGTAGATTTGCCGCAGCCGCCTGAGCCGGCTACCATCACGTTGAAGCGGACAGTTTTTTTCTGATTGCGCTTCTGTCTTAGCAGGGACGCCGAGGGCAACCGTCTGTGCATCTTTATTTTTAGGGTGTTGGCTGTGTTGTTGGCTTCAGATTTAGATGAACCGTGTGTGGTCTTGTGATTCCGAGCGGTTGAGTAAGCACACCACGTCTGTCTGGGACTTTGAGCTGCCATCAGGGGTGCATAACCATGCGTGTTTCGCGACGCGGCTGAGCCCTTTCCCTTGCTTAGGGCTGGCGGTCAAGCTGCTAAGCTTAGACTATTAAGAGTAAATAAGTTTCCGAGGCCATGGTCTCGAGTCCAGGCGCCGAATATAGATTAACCATAGGCGAGCTAGCAGACTTGTAACTTCATACGCTCTTACGAGGGCGCAGGTTGCTTATCGGACATTGACAATCGCTAACTCGTTTTGGACATAACTTGAAGTTTTAATTCAATACATTAAGAGCCTCGAAGATGGCCGCAGCACTACTTTCGGGGCACTTGGGGTCGTAAAGATTGGAAAAACGAGTTGATCTCTTGAAATCGGGAATAGGGTCGGATGTACTCGTCGACTTGATCTCGCAGTCGAAATCAGCATAATATCCTACCTCGTACTCAAGGATCCTGGTGGTTCTGAGAAAGTTTCGAAGAGGGTGAGCATACATCACAATTTCAAGAGCCTTCGAATCGGGCCTCAGGCCAAAGTTCCACTGAACAGGCTGATCATCCAAACACGCGATACAAGCGTACTCTTCGTTTTCTGCGTTGAAGCTCCAGTAGAAGTCCATCTTGACCGCCGAAGACTTTCCGAGATTATTGCTTTTTTTGACCGACACACACGCCTCAGACGTCTCACAGTACTGCTTTAATCCCTGAATGTAAGCATCCTTTTTAGCTCGGTCCAGATAAATATGCGATTCAATTTTCGCCCGGTCCGCATCGGGGTCCAGAATCGCGCTAAACAGTGGCCAGAGATCGGGTCTGCTTGTGTACACCGTGTTGTATATCTCTATCAGACCTTCCTGCAAGTTCGCTCGCATGATATTCTCTGCAGCCGTACCTCGTACCTGGTCCGCGTCGTCAGCATCGGGATCGAACTCAAGGTTTTCCAGAGAAGAACCTACCAAAAAGCTAGTCAGGAGATCAGAGGGATGTGCAAATAACATCCGGTCCATAAGTGGTGTATTGCTGATCATAATGGAATTTTGCGATTGGACAAAATCTGCCTGGTGCGTCAGTCGGGCAAGGCCCAAGCTTTTGCTGCTACGATGCCTTGCAAGTTTAGCTTGGAAACTATCGTACACTTCTGATTCAGCCAAAAGAAGTATCTCTGTGGCTCTGTAAAATAAAACACTTTTGTCTTCTTCATTGTACCAGATCTGATCGTCTTGATCAATCTGTGAGTAGCCGAGATCTTCAAGAAACCCGTAGTCTCGACCATGCTCAGGCTGCTCCGCACAGTTGTTATCTATACGCTCATAGACAATCTGGAAAATATTGTCATATTCTGGGCGAGAGATCAGCAACTGAGTGCCTTTCTTAGCTGAAAAGGTAATCTGATCATAGCTCGGAAGCTCAACATCGAATTGATAAATATTCCAGCCTAGAATCACGGCAAACTTTGCAAAAACTAGCGGGACATTTAGGCGGCTCAGCGGCCGCAGCTTTTGCAAGCCCGATGTCCCTATCTCGGCAAATCTCTTCGGCAGTTGCCGAAAGTCATTTACAAGGACCAGATCAACTTTCCGGAAAGTTGAGGTTTCCAGCTGCCGCTCCAGAAAAACCCATTTAGTGGTGTTTGAATAGGATTGTTTTGCTACAAATTTCTCATAGTCATCGTGCTCGGATTTGCACAGGCGCCAACGCGGCTGTCCCGACTTGGCATGGTTTTCCTGTACTTCATTTGTCTCTTCCTCTTGAGCATTTGCAACAATAGGGGGCTTTTTTCGCTCATCATTAAGGGCTTTGATTTTTTCGAATCCACTGAGCTCGAGGAAAGTGTCCATCAATCTCAGCCACTCTTCTGCGTCTGGGGAAGCCAAGGCCTGCTGTAAAGTTCGAGGGCCTGCCTCAGAAAACGGAGCCGAGCTCGGGCCGGAGGTTCGGCCACCTAGCAAATTTTTGAATGCAGTATTTTCCAACTCTGATGAGTAGACAGCGGATGTTGGAATCTCAAGAGACAGACACAGCTCTGAGAACCACGGGGTGTAATATGTCGCAATTGATTGTCTATCTTCCGGCAAACTGCATTTCATTGGGAGCTGTCTCGAGGGCTCTTCCGAATTTTCGGAGTTTGTGTCGTTTGTCGCTGGGGCGAGGATCTCGCCGTCTGAGCCCGAATCTGAATCCGAGTCCGATGGCTCTGAATCTGTGTCTGAATTTGCGCTTCCCGGCTCAGATTCATCGTATAAATCTTTCCATGGATTTTTCAGTGGTGCTAGTTTTTTGAACCTTCTCTGCTTATCCTGCATTCGCATTAGAAATTTGTCTTTGGGCTCGGAACGGCGGCCGCTGAGCAGGGTGTCAAGAGTGTGATTCCAGTCGAAATCTCCTATTGGTATAGTTCCGCCTGCATAAATTTCAGAATCTGACGAGTCGAAGTTATCAACCTCGACGAAGTCCACCTCGATCGGGTTCATTCCAGAACGGAGATACTGCTTGAACTAAAGTCAGGACTCTGTTTGGGACAGGCTAAGTCAGCGTTGCGCATGAAGGGACCAGCCGCTGCGATGAGGCAGGCAATTAAGGATTGTGTCGCAAAACCTAGAAATTGTGCAAAAAATTGAACTTTGCGCCATTTTACTTACCATTAAACAGAGGGGCAGATGCTTCAAGTGTGTGCGTGACTCTGAGCACTCAACTTTGCCAGCTGAAATTCGATGCCTAAGTGGAAGCGTTTATGGGCACAACTTTCTGCCAAATTAAGAGCCATTTCGATGTCTTCCGTGGTCTTAGGCCCTTTTTAACTTGTTTTTGATGCCATGGTAGACCTCAGATCGCGGACAGATGATCTGCTAAATGCCCTTGTCGTTCTTCATTCGGCTGCAACTTTCTCTTAATAGGCACAACCGAATGCAAATGAAACTTAACATGTTCACAGCTTGTAACATCCTGTGAGGTCTCTTCCTGATAATTGTCATACAATTGGCACTATCAGAGCCCAGAGTATCTTTCTAATTGCAAATGTGATCCGTGGGGCATGGTCAAACTTCTAACAAGTTCACATTGCCTCGTCTATAATCTTAATCCCGCAAAGCTTGCCGCATGATTAGTCTTAGGCGGTTGCGCCTCATCCTGGCTCTCAATTGGGCGAGTTGGCCTGGCATACGCTCCCTAAAGGGCAGCTACAGGGGTGCATGAGACGGGACTATCTCGATTAGGATGCAATAAGCGTTTTCGAAAAAAACTGGCTCTCTAAAGTTACCCTTTCTAAAACTAACCTGCATTTGTTTCCGAATCCCTCAAAGCATGTGATACTGATTGGCGAGCTATAAAAACTCCTGATCCCCCCAAAAATCCCCACCTCTGTTTTTACCGTCCCGAGTCCCCGACGAGCTGAAGGCTCCAAGCTCGTATCATCAAAGCTTGTATAGGTGTTTAACCTATGTCGGAAAGATTTCAGAAACTGAATGGCTCTTAGCGACGGAAAAACATGGGCTCGGGTAGCACTCGAGTCCTGGTTAGAGCAGACCTTTGCTCTTGCTGCTGTTCACCAATTGCGGCACCAAAAAACTCGATCCTGAGTCTTTGCACGCGGATAGAAACATATGAGCCGAGTTGTGCCGCGTAAAATTGTCTACTGGTTGGGAGGCCAGTTAAGCAATTTGCGCTGGCATGGTACGCAAATACT